>MU843023.1:0-53296 GCA_030867305.1 Colletotrichum zoysiae | reverse complement strand
CCCCCCCCCTAATCCTCCCAAATAGCGGCCTTGGCCTTCTCGGCGGCCTCCAGCCGCCTCTTCTCGGCAGCCTTCTCCTCCTCACGGCGCTTGCGCTCCTTCTCCTTGACGGCCCTGTCGTAGGCGCGCTGCTCCTCCGTCATGCGGGGCACCTTGACGCCGAGGGCGCTGGCGATCATGCGTCGTGCTACGGCGTCCGTCTTCTCCGGTCTGCGGAGGCCGCTGGTGCCGCCGCTGGCGGCCGCCGCAGCAGCAGGAGGGGCGAAGGGAGCGGAGGGGTCGACGGCGGCGGCGTACGGAGAGAAGGACCGGTCTGCCGCGCTGTACGTCGGGGATATGGGGGTCGGCGGCGGGGCCTTGGCGCCGTCGGCCTGAGGCGTCGCAGTCCCCTCCCGCTCTTCTTTGTCGTCATCGTCGTCCTTCTCCTCCTCCTCCTCCTCCTCCTCGTCGTCGTCCACGTCCTCGTCTTCCCAGGAGTCCGCCACCGGCTCCTTGGTCTTCTTGGCGGCGGGTTTTTTGTTGGAGCTGTCTATTGACAGCTTGGAAAGGGATGACGCGAGGTCTGACTTTTGGCTGGAGGAAGGCATGGCGGTTCGTGTTGGATGTTTGCGTATATATGTGAGTGCGTGAATGTGAATATGTACGATTGTGTGTGTCTGTGTGTGTGCCTGTGTTTGTGTATATACCAAAAGGGAGTTTGAGAAGGTGAATATGTGAGATTCAGGAGAGAGATGACGGACGGGGTGTCGCTTGAGAGAGGTCCGTCGGCAGGAAGTCGAGATGGTCAGGAACCTGGATTGCGGTTCCGCCGGGAAGCGAGGGCAAAAGTGTGGGTAAGGCCCCCGGAGAACAGGGAAGGGAAGATCGCCGGGTGACGGAGAGACAGGGTTCTTCGGGGCGTTTCCTCGATGGAGGACCAACAGGGCGAGGCGCTAGCAAAGCAAAGATAGATGCAGGTTGCAGTCTGTCTGTCATGAGTTGAGGCGCAGGCGGGGTATATGAAGAGACCGGGGGAGTTGAGTCTGCAGGATGGTTTTGGAGCAGTCAGTCCTTGGTCTGATATATAGGTAAGGCGCTCGCTCTTTCTGCAGGTCACGATGAGTGAGTGAGTGAGTGAGGGATTGGGGAGAGTGGGAAAGGGGGGGATCTGGGAAAAGAAAGGCCTCGGCTCCTTTCAGCCATGCGAACGGACCGTGTTAGATGGGATGGCGGGACGGCAGTGGTCTTGGATGGTGTTGGGTTGTCTTCTGATGTGGGGTGTTTTTGTGTGTGTTTGGTTTCCCTCCCCTTCCCCGCAACGAGTCAGAGAAACCGGATGGCACTGATGCAGGCAATGGCAGTTACTACTTCGTACTACCTACCTAGTTGTAAGTGGGTAGGTAGGTAGGTAGGTAGGTAGGTACCTGTAGGACACGGTTGGCAGAGGTTTAGCGGACGGCCGGAGCATCGTGGCGTAGGTACTGTCTGGACAGAAGCTGACACACGGTAACCATCTGCGGACATGATGGTATGTAAGACACAGTGTGAGTCTCCAGAGCTGTCGTCAGTCGGTGGCTGTCTAGCATTGAGCTACAGCCGTTAGCAGGCCAGCCACGCACGCAGATGTGGGGAGAGAGAGGAGAAAACACACACCCCGCTGGCAACCGGGGCCGAAGTTCTTCCATGTTCCAGAGGCCACTGACTGACTGACTGATGGGTGCCGTGCCGGGCGGGCATGAGCGGCGAAATGTCAGTGCTCATTATTTTTTTTTTGGTGATGTCGTTTACTCTTCTTAGCCCACCACCCCCCCCCCCCCCCCCCCCCCCCCCCCCCCCCAGGGTAGGTATAAAAAGAAAGACCTACCTCCCTTACCACCCGACGACATCCCACCTGACTCACGACTCGGTATTTATATCACGACAGCTCCGCCGAACCTTTACATAACCCCCCCCCCCCCCCCGACCCCGACCCCGACCCGTCTCCATAATAGCTCAAAGGCTACCTACCTGCCTACCTACCTACTCCGGCTCACTTCTGCTCTGTATTTGTAAGGCATCAGGAGGCGATGCGCATCGCCATCTAGGACTCGGCGTCCTTTCCCCACCATTCCGCACGTTTCCATTGCCCCTTCTAGCTCGTCTCTTTTGTTGACATCCATTCCCATCCCATACCGAATTGCATCGAGCAGCAAGTACGGCCCCATTCATTCGTCTTCGGCCCTGTACTGCCCATCGTCATCATCATCATCATCATCATCGTCACCACCACTACCACTACCACGTGCCGCGACCCGAGAGCTTTCTCAACGCTTGACCTCCAACCCCCATCGCCGGCAGCATGGTGATGCGATCGAGCTTCCCCAGGCGCCTGACCCTTGGCCGTCCGGCAAACTATCTCAGACGGCCCTATTCGAGTTCGAGTGGCGGCAGGTTACCCGTCGCCAGCACCCCGAGGTCCTCTGCCTCCACCTTCGACCGCCTATTCCTCACCCCCCGGACCCAGCGAGCCGTGGCCCCGTTCTCGACCTCAACACGATGGCTGAAGGAGGAAGATGGCAGCAGCTTCTTCGACCCCAAGGTCGAGCCCCTGTCCGACGAGGAACACAAGGCAAACATCAAGAACCAACGCGAGCTCGAGGAGAAGGAGCTGGCCGAGGCAAAGAGCTCCACTTCCGACTCCTCCGCCGCCAAGGGCGACGGTGCTGCTGCTGCACACGACGGCAAGCCTGGCAGCGCCGCCGGCGGCTCATCAGCCGGATCGGGGGGCGGTGACGACAAGGGCGACGGCGGCGGCGGCAGACGCGGGCGCAGGGCATCTGACAAGAGCCTGCAGAAGCCCGTCGTGCCCGACGTCTACCCCCAGGTCCTGGCCATCCCCATTGCGAAGCGCCCGCTGTTCCCTGGCTTTTACAAGGCCATCACCATCAAGGACCCGAACGTCGCCGCCGCCATCACCGAGATGATCAAGAGGGGCCAGCCGTATGTCGGTGCCTTCCTGTTCAAGGACGAGAACCAGGACGAGGACGTTATCCGCAACGTCGATGACGTCTACGATACCGGTGTCTTTGCCCAGATCACGAGCGCCTTCCCCATGCACGGCGAGCAGGGCGCTCTGACGGCCATCCTGTACCCTCACCGCCGCATCCGCCTGTCGAGCCTGCTGCCTCCCGGAAAGGAGGACGCCAAGTCGAGTGAGGCCAAGGTCGAGCCCGCCGTTCCCGAGCCGATACCTCCGAAGCCCGTCGAAGAGGAGGCCCAGCAGCAGGAGAAGAAGGGCGACGTCGTCGCCAGCTTCGAGGAGAGCGCCGTGGCCCCCAAGGCCGACCAGCCGGCCGAGAAGTACGAGCCCACGGCCTTCCTCAAGAGATACCCCGTTAGCCTCGTCAATGTCGAGAATCTGACCGAGGAGCCCTACGACCCGAAGAGCGCCGTCATCCGTGCCGTCACCAACGAGATCGTCAACGTGTTCAAGGAGGTCGCCACCATGAACAGCCTCTTCCGCGACCAGATCTCAACCTTCTCCATGAGCCAATCCACGGGCAACGTCACGTCCGAGCCCGCGAAGCTCGCAGATTTCGCTGCCGCCGTCTCTTCCGGTGAGCAGGGCGAGCTCCAAGAAGTCCTGTCGAGCCTCAACGTCGAGGAGAGGATGCAAAAGGCCCTCATCGTCCTGAAGAAGGAGCTCATGAACGCCCAGCTCCAGTCCAAGATCACCAAGGACGTCGAGAGCAAGATCACCAAACGCCAGCGCGAATACTGGTTGATGGAGCAGATGAAGGGCATCCGCCGCGAATTGGGCCTCGAGTCCGACGGCAAGGACAAGCTGGTCGAGAGGTTCAAGGAGAAGGCGGACAAGCTGGCCATGCCCGAGGCCGTACGCAAGGTCTTTGATGACGAGATCAACAAGCTCGCGCATCTCGAGCCCGCCGCATCCGAGTTCAACGTCACTCGGAACTACCTCGACTGGCTGACGCAGATCCCCTGGGGCCAGCGCAGCGCCGAGAACTTTGGCATCAAGAACGCCATGACGGTCCTCGACGAGGACCACTACGGCCTGAAGGACGTCAAGGACCGCATCCTCGAGTTCATCGCGGTTGGAAAGCTGCGCGGCACCGTCGAGGGCAAGATCATCTGCTTCGTCGGCCCTCCTGGCGTCGGCAAGACGTCCATTGGCAAGTCCATCGCCCGTGCCCTGAACCGACAGTACTACCGTTTCAGTGTCGGCGGTCTGACGGACGTGGCCGAGATCAAGGGTCACCGGAGAACCTACGTCGGCGCTCTGCCCGGTCGCATCATCCAGGCATTGAAGAAGTGCCAGACGGAAAACCCGCTGATCCTCATTGACGAGATCGACAAGATTGGCCGCGGCTACCAGGGCGACCCGTCGTCCGCCCTGCTCGAGCTGCTCGACCCCGAGCAGAACAGCTCGTTCCTGGACCACTACATGGATGTCCCCGTCGACCTGTCCAAGGTCCTCTTCGTCTGCACCGCCAACATGACGGACACCATCCCGAGACCCCTGCTCGACCGCATGGAGCTGATCCAGCTCTCTGGCTACGTCGCCGACGAGAAGAAGGCCATCGCCGACAAGTACCTCGCCCCGGCCGCCAAGGAGGCCGCGGGTCTGGCCAACGCCGACGTACAGCTCAGCGAGGAGGCCATCGAGGAGCTCATCAAGTCGTACGCCCGCGAGTCCGGCGTGCGCAACCTCAAGAAGCAGATCGAGAAGGTCTACAGAAAGTCCGCCCTCAAGATCGTTCAAGACCTCGGCGAGGACGTTCTCCCCGAGCAGGAGGCCCTGACGGAGGACGGCAAGGAGGCTTTGGCCGAGTCGGAGAAGAAGACCGAGGCGGCACGCGAGTCGGGCGAGCAGCCCGCCGAGGCCGCAACCGCCGAGAAGCCCCGTGTGGCTCTCAACGTCCCCGACACGGTCCACGTCACCATCGGCAAGGACAACCTCGTCGACTACGTCGGCCCCCCAGTCTTTACCTCGGACCGACTCTACGAGGTCAACCCCCCCGGTGTCTCCATGGGTCTGGCCTGGACCCAGATGGGCGGCGCCGCCATGTACGTCGAGTCGATCCTGCAGGCGCCTCTGCGGCCCAGCAGCCGGCCCGGCCTCGAGATCACGGGCAACCTCAAGAACGTCATGAAGGAGTCGTCGACGATTGCCTACTCGTTCGCCAAGTCGCTCATGGCCAAGGAGTTCCCCGACAATCACTTCTTCGACAAGGCCAAGCTGCACCTGCACGTGCCCGACGGCGCCGTGTCCAAGGACGGCCCCTCGGCCGGCATCACCATGGCCACCTCGCTCCTCTCGCTCGCCCTCGACACCCCCGTCAACCCCACCGTCGCCATGACGGGCGAGCTCACCCTCACCGGCAAGGTCCTCCGCATCGGCGGCCTGCGCGAGAAGACGGTCGCCGCCCGCCGCGCCGGCTGCAAGACGGTCATCTTCCCCAAGGACTGCATGTCCGACTGGCTCGAGCTCCCGGAGGTATGCCCCCCCCTCTCCCATACACACACATACACACACACACACACATACACTCACTCACTCATCCCGTTGGTTCACACGCCTCACTCGCGTTCACACGAGAGGTTGCATGCTAACATTCACCGCTACTAGAACATCAAGGAGGGCATCGAGGGCAAGCCCGTCGCCTGGTACTCGGACGTCTTTGACATCATCTTCCCCGAGCTCGACCGCGAGGCCGCCAACAAGTGCAAGACGTGCGAGTGGAAGAAGGCGCAGGACGACAAGAAGAAGAAGGACAAGAAGAAGAAGCGGGACGACTCCGACGACGAGGACGACGACTAGATCCCTCCCATCGCTTCCCCCTCAACCCCCTCCCAAACCCCCCTACCCCCGTCCCACGACGAAGTCGTCACACATTGTGTGATCTGCTCGTCCGCCGCAGCCCACGTCGCGCCATCTCGGAAAGAAAGCCCCACGCCCTCTCCCCCGCGCGTCCGCCCCTCAAAAACCCTGCGTCATTCCCGTAGGTCTGGTCTTCCCCATGACGAGTGCCTTGTCATACCGACGGACCCGTGTCGGCCGGGGCGGGCAGGCTGAGACGCGTCAGTGGGCAGGGGACTCGCTAGGCGGGGAGCCGAGGAGCTGATGAGCTGGACGGGCGTTCTGGCGGAAGGAAGCACAAGATAGGTTGGTTTCATCATAAAGACGATTAGACGAACCCGCATTAAACGTCACGGCACCATGGCACATCTCCCACACCAGGTACTGCATCTCTCTACTCTAGACAGTTTTTCTTCTCTTTTTTTTCTCTTTATCTTTTTCCATCTCTTGATTGGTTTGACTGGGTTTCGACGGGTGTTGTCGGCGTGGAAAGCGAGCCGGGATCGGCTGTGTAAGAATAGGGTTGCAAAAGCACCCCACTAAATCGCATATGGAAAGTAGATTGCGCGGCAGCCATTCCGGCGCAGAGTCGGTGGTTGTAAGTCGAATTGCGAGGCGCGCGGCATTCGCATAAGTGGCAGAGAAGCGAAATCTTGTATACTACCAGCCCCAATTCGGGGTGTCTTAAACACCCTCGGCGAATCAGCCATATTTTGATCACTTGTTCCCCCCTCCTCTTCCCATTTGTACGGTGGTGTTGCAGCAGCACCATTATTCGATTGGTTTCCCGATCAAGTGGTGGGGTGACTTCCGGTCGATGCCGTTCGAGGCGAGCATGAAGACGGGCACGGGAGGGCCAGGAAAGGAGAGCACCAGCTTACCGGAAACGCTGATGCCTGCATATGCGGCCGGTCTGGCTACAATCATGTATACGAATGTCGACGGCCGCAGTATAGGCGCTGGTAAGACGGCCGTGCCGCGCATTACGTCTAAGTCAGACTGGTGTATGGGGGTGGCCGGTCGCGGGATGGGATTGGAGACCCAAGGGCGTCCAACGAACGGTGGAGCATCCGTCTCCGTGCCGCTGGAGAACCAAACACCCGCGTCTCCTGGCGCATGACGGGCGCTGCTGCCCGAGACGAATCCGAGTCATGGTGACAAACTGTATGCGCCTTATTGTGGCCCAACTTGCTAGAACCGAATGAGCTCCTAGCAGCACAAATCGAGGACATGCAAAGCTTGATGCAAAAGTTCTCTCTTCGTCACGGACTCCCCGGCGACAGCTGTAGGGATGTCAAGGGTGGTTTGTGGGTGCCATGTCCATCCAGCCAGGCGGGAGCGGTGGGGTTCATGGGTAGACGTTCGTGTCTATCAAAGAGCGAGCAGACGGGATGACCCTTGCATCGTTTTCCCTGCCTTTTCATCCCGCCACCGATCGCGTTTGTGAATCTTCGAGGCCGTACTCCCAGTGCACCGAAGACGGGAGATCATCAGGCCCAGGTGATGCGGCGCTTGACGAAGCATGGCTTTGTCTGCTGCCGGCCTCAGGAGTCGCTAGCGAGGTGGAGGCAGAGAATATTGCAAGAATGGATTGTCGGCATCTGCGCCAGTGAAAGATCCCGGTCGTCCGGGAAAGGCAAGGAGGCGTCCCTTTCTGATGTCAGAGCAAGCTTGGAGGAGGTGCTGGCCATACCTCCGGAACAGCCTAACAGCCTGTCATCGGAGAGACAGCCTCATTGTTTGGGCTGCGTCGATGCCTAAATGCAAGCAGTGGGTGAGGAAGGCACCTTACATTAGACCTGGCCACTAACGTTGACCAACCGGCAGGGCTGACAACCAAAGAGCATGTAGCAGCACTCTTGATTGCATCTGTCCCTTCGGACGCGGCATTGGCCTAGAAACAGACGACAGCCGTGTCAATTTTCGAACCAGCAGGGCCCCTTAAAAAGCAAACAGCCTATGAGGCCAGAAAGGGTGTCAGAAAAGTAATGCTGCAGCCGGCACCAACCTCACCGGATAACCCCTTCCCTCGATGATGGGCCAGATTCGTTCCCATGTGCTGCATTGCAGTGCTATGTTGCGGCCCCATCGGCTATAGTGCAGTAGCTGTCGTGTCACCTTGCAAATGGCATGGCGGCAGGCAGTGGAAGGCGGAAGGGTGACAGAGACGACTGATTGGCGATGTGTTGGCCCCCTCAGACTGCGGGCGAAGACAGCGGGTCGCGCAGCAGGCGTCCTTGACGCACAACGGCGACGAGCACGTGGGCACTTGTTCGTCCTTGCTTAGTTTTCCGGGTGCATTCGACGCGGTGGGTTGCAAAGACTTCATCGGTGCGACTGGTCGTTTATTGCGAAATCCCACGGGTCTGGTGGCGTGGTTCTGGTCAAGGGCAAGCCTCCCACACTGGCTGGGGATGCGACTTTGGCGGCAACGGTCAACCGCGTTTGTGAGTGCAAACGACGACGGCTTAATCGGCCAAGATACCCCGGGTCCAGATCTTTGAGATAGCCAGCCCCTGAGTCACCAGTTAGCCGACGCAACAGGGTGTCTTGTGGTGATCATATTGACAAGCCCCCCTGGACGAGGTGCCCTGGCGGTAGCGATGGTATTTTGTCAAGCCCCAATGCGCGTCTGTATCTGATCTCCGTCTGGCCAGCACCCTGGTTGATTCCTATATCGACATGTGGGCCAGGCAAGGAGGGAAAGGGCGGTCAATTGCTGTATGTGAGGCCAATTGATTGAATCGGCGGCGTGCAGTGACGATGTGGATGTTTGGCAGGTTTGAAAGAAAGGGGCCGTGGTTTGAATGCGAGCCCAACGAACCCAACGCCCACAGAAAAAGGCAGTCGGCATCCAATCGTCAGAGGAGGGAGGGCAGATGATGGAGGTCATCGTACATGAGGAGACGGACGCTAAGATGACGGGGGAAGAGTTCGTGGTGGTGGAGAGCGGCCTCATGCCGGGTCCTCTTACAGGCCCGAATTGCATTGCTCAGCTGGTGTCTTGCAGAAGGTACCTACCTGCCTACTTGCCCTAGGAGGTAGGTATTCGTATGAGGTGAAATATGGACAGAACATGCACCGGCTGGAAGTGCAGTACTGCACGATGACGATGACGATGATGGCCGTGGAAGGCAGCAACGAGGCAGAGAGGAAATGCATGCATGCTTGCTTGATGCTTGGAGGAAAAGGTAAGTTAGTTCGGTTGCATCCCAAAGGAGGAGGCACCGTACCGTCCCTTGCACCGTTCGGAACGGGAGGCACGAGGATCCACGGACACTACCCGTACACTAAGGTAGGTAGGTAGGTAGGTAGGTAGTCTCTCTTCATTCCTTCCTTCCCTTCTTTGACAGTTTTGGAGACAGCCCCATCTGTGGCCGGGACATCTGACGTCCAAGTGGACAGCGCATCAGCGTTAGGGAAGTTCCACTCCTCCACAAATAGCTTAGGTACCTGCCGACGTAGTAGTCGCAATGTACCTCTGTGTAAAAAGGTATAGTACATTACCCAAGATAGATACCTACCTAGTCAGTCAAGCTCCCACAGGCCATTCCATGTTCATCTATCTAGGTACCTAATGACAGCCAGCCATGAGGTGACAGGGCACGGTGCCTGAGTGAGTGTGCCCGAGTGAGGTCAGAAAGCATGGCACCTTGGTCCTTCTATCCACAACACCTCGTGTGGGTAGGTAGGTACCTAGGTAGACAACCAGCCATTGAGTAACGTGCCTTAGCGTCCGTTATTGGCCTTTTTCCCTTGCGCCGGCCAGGCAGGCCAGGCTTCTTCGATTTGACTGGCCATCTGGCCATGTTCCTTAATTCTCACATGCGCGTCGCTCCTCAGCTCAGGTAGCTGGTCCTAAAAAGCCATCTTGAAGAGCGCCACTGCTATTGGCACGGGAGCTACACGAGGTCTCTTCCGGGTGCCCAGCCTCCCACCTACCTACCTACCTACCTACCTAGCCTCTTATAGCAGACAGAAACACGCGTCCTGGGCCCCGATATTGTCCCAACGTACGAACACTCCCTCCTCTCCTCTCCTATCCTATCCTCATGCGCTGCGCTGCGTTGCTCCTGCATGGCGCATGCATTGCTCTGGATATTTACCCTCGCGACAAAAAGTAAATTGTTGCCCCAGACCCCCAGACCAGACAGACGCAGGTGCAGACGCTGACGCCGAACCCCACGACGGCGAGTGTCCAGGGCAACCGTCAACGGTGCCCCTCCCCCTCCTGCTTCTCTTGAACCAACCCCGGTCAGCTCCTTGCCGCTTCCTTTCCATACAAATCACTCAAGCCCGACGTTCGCCTCACCTCGCCGTTTACCTACCTAACTGTCTGTCGGCCACCACCTACCAGCACATCACGACGCACCCGACGTTTGCTTTGCCTTAGCTTACTCCGGCCATACATATCAGACTTCAACCGCACTGTCGTCAACACACACATATCTTTTGCGCCTACGTCGTCCGTCATCATCCTATCCTACCTACCTACCTACCTGCAACGCATCTGTCCTACCGAGACGCAGGGCGATCCGACTTAGCTTTGCTGACGCACGTTACACTGCCACCCCGCCTTGGCCTAAGGCGGATCGGATCACCTTACGCGCCAGAACCATCCCTCCATCGTCAAAAAAATAAAAATAAAAAATAAATAACTGCACACGCGCTGCCGCCCTCGCCTGCCTGGCTACCTACCGTCCAAAGTGAGCCCATCCGACCTTGTCAGTCCCTGGGACGGAAATCATCTCTCGGGCTCGACCTCTGTCACCCTATTCCCGAATGACAGCAAATGCGCCGAAGTAGCACCTGCACACGCCAGTCACCTACCGACGGCCTCCTGATTGGGGTTCGAGATTCCTCCAAAAGGCCCGTCGAGTCCCGGCCGATCCTTCGTCGTCCGTCCCCCGTCACTCTCGTCTGGACATGGTCTTGCCCACCATTGCTTCTCTGCACACTTCCACCCCCCATCGTCACAACGTCTGATGTCTCATTTTGCGTGCGGCTGCCTGCATACTCCCCGTAACGCTCGAGTTGCAACCGGACGTCCACAAAAAGACGCCCCTCGTCATTCTTGTCCCGCGGTCCCCCGCGCCCGGCCACATCCCAGCCGCTGCCAACCTAATTTAGCTCAGACCCAGCACCAAGCCTGCCCAGAACCAGGCTGGTCGTTGACCGTCTTTCGCCCCAAGGCCCATCCTTGCCCCCCCGCCTGGTTCGCTCCCGGTCAAAGCTTGCGGGCCTATCCCTAATTAACACCTCGTCCCCAGGACCACACCGCTTAGAGCCTCACCTTTTACCGTCTTGACGGGCTTTCCAAGGAAAGATATCGACGACATCTCTCTGTGCCTCCCGCTTGATTGATGATGGCGCAAACGAGCCCATCTCTTACGGAACCACCGCCCACATCGGGTCAGCAATCCACCAGCTTCTTGCGCAAGCTCTTCGGACGAAACAATGCGGCTCCGGCACCCGTCGGCCCGCTCCAGACCAAGGAGCCCGAGCCCGAAGCTGAGCATGAGCCCGACTCGGACGACCCGCAAAGGACAGGCTTGATCCGCCGAGTCTCTAGGAAAGTCGTGCCCGGACTTCCTCGGGTGCAGACCTTCAAACGCCAGCAGTCAGAGCGCAGGAACAACCTCGCACCAGTTGAGCCTTCTCCGGCAGAGAGGCGTGCTTTATCGGTGGACAGACGCGTGCAGTCGCCACGTACGGCGTCGCAGGCCCAGTCGTTTCCCCGAGCTAGCGCACCGGACTTCCTCGAAAACACCTACGAAGTCCAGTCTGCCCCTTCTGCCCCGGCCAGCCCTGTCGAGGAAAAGGCCGAAATCAGCTTGAATCAGATGGTCGCCCCGGTATCAGCACCCGCCTACGACGACTCTCATATGCACGAACTGCAATCAAATTCCGATGCGCACTCAGTCACAACATCTCAATCGCAGTACGAGGCTATGATTCACGATGAGCTTGAAACTACTTGGATTCTTAACCTCAGCATGCATTTCCGGGACAAGTCCAAGAGAGAAAAGTTCTTTGTGACGTATCGAGAAACCCCGACCCTCTGGCGCCGGGTGACCATCTCCCTCGATTACCGTAATGCCCCCGACAACTCTCTTGAACTGGATTTGATGCACACCAAGTCCCAACGTGACAAGAGCTCAAAGATCTACGAAGCCATCAGAGACAGTCTGCAAGACATCCAGTTTTATCAGTCCGTTACCAACTTGAAGCTGCAGACCACCGACGGCCGACTACATGTCCATGTGGTCGAGGACGTGAACGTGAGTCGATCGGTCAGTCAACGCCTGTTTGGGTGCTAACTCGTAGTAGGAGATCATTCAATACCCCACCGTCCGCCAAGTGCAGCACATGGGTTGTCGGAGAATCAGGGAAAGAGACATTGATTTTGACTCTCACATGTCTGGTTTTGTGTACAAGGTCCGCGTCGGCGGTGAAGTTCTCATCAAGAAAGAAATCCCTGGCCCTGACACGATCGATGAGTTTCTTTACGAGATCAATGCCTTGAACCGGCTTCGGTATTCGAGAAACATTATCCGGTTTCACGGCGTCGTCGTCGACGATGACGACGAGCATGTCAAGGGATTGCTCATCAGCTACGCCGTCCACGGCGCTCTCATCGACGTCATCTATGATAACCAACAGGAGTCCCAGTTAGGTCTGCCGTGGCCGATCCGAGAGAAGTGGGCGCGCCAAATAGTGCAGGGGCTGGCGGACATTCACGAATCCGGCTTCGTACAAGGCGACTTCACCCTCTCGAACATCGTAATCGATGAAGAAGACAACGCCAAGATTATCGACATCAACAGACGAGGCTGCCCCGTAGGTTGGGAGCCCCCCGAGGCAACGCCACTTATCGAGAGCAACCAGCGCATCTCCATGTACATAGGTGTCAAGTCCGACCTCTATCAGCTCGGCATGGTTTTGTGGGCGTTGGCGGCACAAGATGACGAACCCGAAGCCCAGGGACGGCCCTTGCAGTTCACAGAGGAGCACATCGTGCCCGCTTGGTACCGGGAGATGGTGGACATCTGCCTGAGCGATGATCCCAGACTGCGGCTGCAGGCTTCGTCGCTCATGGCTTTATTTCCCGAGCCAGCGGTCGGAGACGACGTTGCTCCCCCGTCCATCTCCGTGGACGACGGCTACACCATGCAGGAGTACTTTGTGGAGGGCTACCAGGGCAATGGCCACGCGCGAATCAAGACTGTCGAGCCGGCCCATGACTGGTCATACGTCAACCTAGGCCACACCTACGTCGATCCGACGAGAGGCTTTTCTCAAGACCCGTACTACTACACGAGAGGGCGATCTCCCCCAAGCCCGCTTCCGAGTCATTACGGGCGTTGCGATTCGCCTCACATGGGCCGCAACATCTCGAGCTGGGCGGAGGCCAGGAACATTGCGCCATCGTACAGCGACGTCGGAGGAGACGATATAGAGGATCACAAGAGCACAACGCCAACGACCAGCAAGGACTCCATCGCGACACCTGAGCTGATGGACGAGACGGGCAGGTCGATGCAACAGAGGCTGGAAGAGCTACAGTGGACACCCATTTCGAACGATTTGGCAGCGATAGATCGGGCTGAGCTCGACCAGACGCCTGGGCAAGAGGACAAGAGGCTCGTCGGAGAGGAGCTTTCCGGGGTCGTCTCTGGGACCGGGCTAACGGAACCGCAAACTTTCATCGACCCCATCGCATCACGACCATCCATGGCAAGCCCTCTCACAGTCAAGGATGTCGACATGGAAGAAAAAAACGCAGGAGAAAGCACTGAGGAGCCAGGTCAAGTTGGGTGTGGCCAGGAGGCGGAGCCAGACGCAAAAGAAACAGCAGGGCAACCAGTGCCCCTTGTAACGGGGAAAACAGAACCCGAAACCCAACTGAACAGCAACGACGACATCTCGAGCGAGTCGGGAAACATCGCGGCTGCGACACAACTTACGGAACACGAGGATCTGGCTGCAACACCACCCGCCCCAGAGACCGCTACAACAAACCCAACTGCTGCCGAGGCTGAGGCCGAGAAAGAGTCGGCAGCTGTCGCCGAACAGCAGGCCCCGCTCGCACTTGACGCAGAAATTCCGCCCATAGGCAATGCCACGCCCAAGACTGATGATGCAGATGCCAAGTCGGCCGCACCGTCTTCCCCAGTGGCAGTAGCTCCAGAGCTCAACGGCGTCGGCGCGGCATACCTCGACACGGACGAACAGACGATGCGGGAGAAGGCATCCCTTGACGACGACTTTGCCTCAACCACGGCGCCACTGGCAGCACCACCGGCAACAATGACGACCGCTGTCGAGAAATGATGAGTGTATACTAGAGGAGGGCGCGGAAATTTTGGTGGTGATTGTGCATGTAAGTAACTCGATTAGCCGGGCATCTGGGATGGCGTCTTTTTCTTCTTCTTTTTTTTTTTTCTCTCCTCTTGAGTAAATGGTGGTGCAGCCAGTTTGGAAACCAGATTGGCTGTGCCCATCAGTCATGTGGCATGGCATTGGTGTGTATATACTCGTGCAGTCTGTGAGATAAATGATGGACGTCGAATGAGCCCTTGATGAACGTAGCTTTCCGAGACTGTGTTGTTGCAGAGCCCCCTACCCTCTTGGTGACATTCGACGACTCTGGACGAGGTAACAGCGCCGGTGAGATACCCTTTGGCCCACACACCGACTACGACATCGATATCGTCAAGTAGGCGGCTTCGGATTTGATGGGTAGAACAAAACGATACTGGACAGAGGAGAGAGCGTCGTCCTGGTGAGCATGCTGGCGCGTGGCGAACAGAGCCTGCGAGTCTGGTGTAAGAATCGGGGTCCAAGCTGCCGCAGCGACGGTGATCGGGGTTTTCAAAGGGCAGCGAGAAGCCGCACGTGCGTCAATCGAGGGCTGTTTTAGATCGAAACGATGCGTTTTGCCCTCCCCCACCATCCCGACAACCAGATATTGCCAAGATCCCGAGATCGGCTGAAGACGCGAATCAATCACCTCAGGCTGTCCAGATAATATTCGATATCGGCTTGGCAACGGTTTGATGGATGGGTAGGTAAGTATTGCGTGTGAGAGAAGCTCATGGTCTGGATGGATCGGACTCAACCAGGCCTGCTTCCTTTGCATATCGCCAAAGTTTTGGTTGAACGGGACAAGCGAAAGAGGCTCGGTGCAGCGGCTTGTAGGATCACGACACGTGAAGCTTGGAGCTTGGAGCTCGGGTCGCATCAGGCCCGGGGGGGCGGCGAGCTATGGCCCCCATAGCGTCCGGCAGCAAAAATATTTGGATGAGAGGAAAAAGGGGAAACCGAATTGAGGTTTAGAAGTTGACAGGCAAATCGGGCGGCGGGTGTGGCGTTGGCCAGGAAAGTGCTTCACCCAATCGGGTTAGCATGGAAAGATTCCAGAATGGCGAAGTTGTGTCTTTTGGGGACCTCAGGAGAAGGGACGGAACGTTCTCGAGCCTGATCATCGAAAGCCAATCTGAGGCAACTTCAATTTCTGGCTTGTCTGGCAAGCACGTGACGTCCCGCCACCGACAGGAAGTTGAGCGTGAAAGGCGGTAAGGAAAGTGCACAGCACGAGCGTGAAGTCGCTGAGCCACGCAGCGTCGCGTGGAGGCAGAGAAACCTACCTATAATCCCTGCTGTGTCCTACTGCGACAGGGCGGAGGATTGCGGGGCAGGGTCCTGTTTCTGTTGGGGATGGGCCGGGATGCTAGAGTGGGAAGGGCGGATGTCGTCTTTTTCTGTTTTGGAAAAAAAAGAAGAAAAAAAGGAAAGAAAAAAAAGGTTGCCGGGGAAAGCGAATTCGAGGGCCGGGATGGGTGCGGAGTTGTCTTAAGATGGTAGGCCTGGAGATGCCGAGGCTGCAATGGTGAACAATTTCCCATGGGTCAAGCCCAATGTGACCTCCGACGGTTGTGTTCTCATCACCGCAAGCCGAGATTTCAACCGATCGCGAAATGCGAAACTCACGGGGGAATGGACAAGAGCCCCGCCGTCGTCTCGACGATAAGGGAGACAGATAAGTAAGTCATCAGGCCAGTGAAGAGGTTTCAAGAAGCCTTAGTAGTAGCACTGGAAAGCTCGGAGGCGACGTGAGACCTCCGTCATTGAATGGAGCTTCGAGTGGAGCACATGTTGAGGACGAACGAACCGCCACCACCCTCTTGATTCATCACTTGTCGTGAGCTGCTGTTGGATCATCGTCCGATCGGTTTCTTCGGCATATGTATTCTGGCATGTTTTCCAACGCGAGCTGGAGACAGGAGAGAGCTTGCAATTAATGAAGCGCCTCGGTTGAATCTCATGCCCCCCCCCTCTCTCTCCCCCCATCTCGAGACTTCTGCCTTGCGCTCTGCGCGAGAAGCGGCGCGCAGTCAGACAGCGCCCGAGGGAGCGGGAAGCGACTGCTGATGATGGAAACCAGGTTATTACAGGCCGAGGGTGTGATAGCTAGCTGCAGGTACAAAGTTGATGCATAAGGTACGGTGAGACAACAAGCGATAAGACCTGAGGCTTTGGGCGCTCGACGAGGCTCGAAACGCTCTTCGGTCACTATGTTTCTTCGTGTAGGAGCCGAGCGCCGTGGGCAAGTTGTCTGGGAAATCGCCACTCTCGTGGGGATCTGGGGGAAGAGCATCACAACGAGAAATGGGCGCTGGCATGGCGGAATTGAGCCATGAGTTTCGACTTCAGCCCTGAAGGCTGGAGGTGATGGAGTCGTCAGAAGAGAGAAGTACGTACCCTGCAGAGCATGGATATCGTGTCCGGAATAGGCAAGGTCGGTACCAGTCGCCCATCCGCCCCGCCCCAGCGGCGGCCACATGGCAGGGACCACCCCCCTGCTTGCGCCAATGAACGGCCCGTCATATTGAAAAGCGTTGGGGAAGTTGTTGGGAGCCGGGACTTTTTTTTCTCCTTTGGACCGCATCCATCTTGTGCGAGCTTGCCAGTGATGCATTGCAGATTGACAACCTCGCACCTCACTCTCAAAATAGTGTAGGTAGTAGTGTACATACAGTACGAATACAGACATTTGCGAACCCCAGATGCCTGCGAGACGGGACCGGGGCTGGGCCGTCAATCGTCTTATCCTCGGCTGTGAGAAGAGATGCTACGCGGTGGCAGGCTCTCTCTCGTTTTTGCTTCTGATCCTAAAATGCCAAGCTGTTGATGGCCTGTTTTCCTACTCACGTCGAGCGAGATTGACGACATTTGGCCGCAAATTTGTTGTCCTCGAAGAAAGGATCGTCCTTCCTGTAAGTGAGGCATCTATCTGGATGGTTAGTTGGGTTCTGTCCGTCGTTGATCCCAACGAGGAAAGATACTTGTCCCAGCATCAACAAGAAAATGACGGTGTTCTGGGTGAGGGTGTGAGGTTAATACCTAGGTAGTTTAGGATGAAGCTGCCTGCCACAGTCAGGTCACGGACGGAAAGTCGGGGGAGACGGAGTACAGTAGGTAGTGGTGTAGCAGCAGACGGACGAAAGGGAGAAACACCTGCCAGAATGATGCTGGAGATACCGAGGCTATTATTGTTGGGTGCAATTACTTTGCATACATACATACATTGCATTACTACCTTAGCTGCCTGCCCTGCTTTGTCTACCTATTCGTACCTACCTAGGTAGGTATTTAAGGAAAAGCAGGTAGGTACGACCGACGGAGGTGATTGATTATGCATGGCAGGTTCTGTGTGTGCGTGTGATGTATAGTAGGTAGGTATGTAAGGCAAGAAGAAGAAGGTCACTCACTTCCTATTATGACCACTTGACAACACCCATTGGAACGAGCTGCAAGGGATTCAATTCGGCGCTTGGTACCTTCCCGGTTGCAACAGGCGAGGGAGGTACGTACATCTGAGTGTAGGTAGGTAGGTATCTCCCCCAGTCCGTCCGTCCCTTTCTTCCCTGCCAACATGCCTGCCTGCCTGCCTGCCTGCCTGCCTGCTTTTTGCCATGCCTCAGCATAATTCTTTCCCGCCATTCGGATACACGCGTCGTCGTCCATCGGTACTTCTCGGGAACGAGGCAATACCGCAGATTCTCTGTGCGGGCTCCCGTACCTTTTCACTTCTTTCCTAAGCTGGAGGAAGCTTCGAAGATCCGTCTCCCCACCCCATCCTCCCAACTACAGCACAGCCAGTCGGTCAGTACCTGCCCATCCGCTCGCTCATTCTCCTCGCTCGTCTGCATATCCCGGCCCAGATCGAAAGGGTCCCGCTCTTTCTCCCATAGCCTGCAACACGGTGAAGTCAAAGTCCAATCCCACGGCCCAAGATCCGCCTTTGCATTTTTTCGGTCGGTTGGTTGATTGTGACTTGTCCTGACCTGCCTGGCCGGAGCCCTGACCTGAGTGATCTGATTCACAGAACCACCCCCCCTCCCCCTCCCCACCACCATCCCACCCTTCCCACTCACTCGTTTGCTGGGATTTTTGAAGCTGGTGGGTGGCGGATACCTCGCCCAAAGGTACCCCGGCCTCCGTACCTGTCCCTCCTTACTGGGTCTCTTAACCTATGTATGTGTGTCCGTCCCTTTATATAATTCACAACTATTCATCTCCTCGCCTCCAGAACGTGTTCTTCAGACCTCCCCTTCCCACCCAAAGTCCAACGCCCAGTCGGTCAACGGACGTTTACTTGCCCCTGCGGGACGTTGCTTCTTATCCAAGATCACAAGCATCGTTTGGACTTGTCTTCTGGTACAGACAGATAGACAACTTGGAGTATTTCGTTTTCCGAAAAGAACTGCCGCCGGCCTATCGACTCTAGCCTGTTGGCTCAGTTCCAACATGTCGGCGACGACTTCGTCCTCCGCCGCCAAGGCCACCCAGGCCGATCACTTTCCTGATGGCACTTCCGACTACGTTCCTGTGCGTGCCGCCAAGGCCTACGACACCAAGAAGCCTCACATGTACGTATTCCGTTTTTCTTTCGGGATGGATTAGCACAGCGACTAATAATCAACAGCTCGACCCAGCCCGTCACTTGGGCCAACTGGTACAAGCACGTCAACTGGCTCAACACCACCTTCATTCTCATCATCCCCCTGATCGGGTTCATCTGCTCCTACTGGATCCCCCTCACGTGGAAGACGGCAGTCTTCGCTGTCGTCTACTACTTCAACACTGGTCTCGGCATCACTGCTGGTAAGTCGTCGGGTGGTTTGCTCGCGTAGTATCAAGGCAAACATGCGCTTACACCAAATTAGGATACCATCGCCTCTGGGCTCACCGTTCTTACAAGGCCAGCCTTCCCCTCAGAATCTACCTTGCTGCTGTTGGCGCCGGCGCTGTCGAAGGCTCTATCCGATGGTGGTCCCACGGTCACCGCGCTCACCACCGATACACTGATACCGACAAGGACCCCTACTCCGTTCGCAAGGGTCTCCTCTACAGCCACCTCGGCTGGATGGTCCTGAAGCAGGATCCCAAGCGCATGGGCCGAACCGATATCACCGACCTCAATGAGGACCCTGTCGTCATGTGGCAGCACGTTCACTTCATCAAGTGTGTCATCGGCATGGGTATCGTCTTCCCTACTCTTGTCTGCGGCCTCGGCTGGGGTGACTGGCTCGGCGGCTACGTCTACGGCGGTATCCTCCGCATCTTTGTCGTTCAGCAGGCCACCTTCTGCGTCAACTCCTTGGCCCACTGGCTCGGTGACCAGCCTTTCGACGATCGCAACTCACCTCGTGACCACGTCATCACCGCTCTCGTCACCCTTGGCGAGGGATACCACAACTTCCACCACGAGTTCCCCTCCGACTACCGCAACGCTATTCAGTGGTGGCAGTACGACCCCACTAAGTGGTGCATCTGGACCTGGAAGCAACTCGGCCTCGCATCTGACCTCAAGCAATTCCGCCAGAACGAGATTGAAAAGGGTCGTGTTCAGCAGCTTCAGAAGAAGCTTGACCAGAAGCGTGCCAACCTTGACTGGGGTGCTCCTCTCGAGCAGCTGCCCGTCATTGAATGGGATGACTTTGTGGCGCAGGCCAAGAACGGCAGGGGTCTTGTCGCCATCGCCGGTGTCATCCACGATGTGACCGACTTCATCAAGGAGCACCCTGGTGGCAAGGCTCTGATCTCCTCCGCCGTCGGCAAGGATGCCACCGCAATCTTCAACGGTGGTGTCTATCTCCACTCCAACGCCGCTCATAACCTTCTTTCCACCATGCGCATCGGTGTCCTCCGCGGTGGTTGCGAGGTCGAGATCTGGAAGCGTGCCCAGTACGAGAACAAGGACATGACATATGTCACCGACTCGAGCGGCCAGCGTATCGTTCGTGCTGGTGATCAGCTCACCCGCGTGTCGATGCCTGCCGCCAGCGCCGACGCTGCATGAATGAGATGAGAAACTGGACAACTTAATGACAACTTGGGAGGCTTTTGTTAACCAGGCAGGGCGAAAGAAGTGGGAGTGTCAAGACTTTCACTTCTGCGGAAGTGTGTTCCAGCGCAGTCGATCTTGCGGGATTTGATTGGGCAGAAGGAATCATCCTCACTTCGACTTGTATAAGTCGTTTTTAGTGACGCCTGTTTTTATTGCCACTTCAGCTTTGTCTGAGAGTGAGAGCAATTGCCAACCTCACAAAACCATGGGATATTTTTAAGGCGTTTGCGGGGGAGGGGGGGTTAGGCATTGCAGAGGGCGTTCACCTTTGACAGTAATGAGAACTGTTTAGATTATTAGAAACTACCTAGGGAAGAAACCTCGAGAAGCTGAGAACGGAATTACAACTTTCACTTCAACCTATTTTCGAGACTCTTAAATTGCATTTTGCGTGAGAACAGTGTTAGTCGTTGTAGTAGTAGTGAGGCTTGAGAACAAATTCAAAGTAAACCGCGAATCAGACTGAAAAGAGTGTGCCCGATGGCAGTCACGATGCAAGTGTTCGACTCCGAGCGGAAGCGGCATCTTTGCAATGAATATTTCCCTTGCGAACTCGGTTCCCGAGCTGGACCAAAGAGCAAGCAAAGAGCAAGAACAAGCAACTATGTTGGATAGGATTTGCTTGCCCTTCGCCATCCCGTCACGGCGCATCACTCACTCGCTCGCTCTCGCTCCACTGCCATCTTTACCAGGGCGGGGGGGGGGGGGGGGGGGTTCTCACTCTCTGCAGCACAATCACATGCTTTTCTCATCGCTCCTCCCCTCGAAAGAGCCAACTTCACCACCAGCCCAGGTCGTTTAGCGTTGAGCCGCCCTTCCGCCACCTTGGCAAACATGCCGGGTGCGGGAGAGGGAAGTGTGGGTTGTTGTTGTTGTTAGATCAGAGGGGAAAGACCCCGCCAAGGCTTGGACGGCAGCTGGCTGGCTGTTGTGGGGGGACAGGCAGAGGGTAGCGACAGACCGGGGGGACAAGCAAAATCGATATTGAAAAGAAAAGAAAAAGATTCGTGAGAAGGTGGACAATGAGAGTTGTTGGGTTGGGGCGGAGACGCGGGCGAACGGCTCGGCCGCTGGACGGAGCAACCCTACTTTTTGACGGGTCCAAGTGTCTCTCTCCCTCGCGAGGGTGTGTGTGGAGGAGGAGGAGGAGGGGCGGCCCTCCTACTACAACAAGCAAAAAGAACACTACCTACTACAACACTACACACCTACTTCCCAACAAAAAAAAGACAAAACCACAAAAAACCTAGAGAGGGTTTATACAGCTACCAACCAAGTATACACATGGCACACGCTTTGGTCGACTCACCCGTCGTACGTATACTTCAAAGCTCCACACACACACACACACACACACACACTGATACTGTGACACGCATGCATTCATGCAAACGGCTTCAACGACATGGGGCGGCACACACTTGCAAACGCCCGCCCCGTCGCCCGGGGAGCCTGTCTGTCACTTCGTCCGTGGTAGTGATATGAGCCCACTCTGGGTCGCAGGGGACGGTACACAGCCCGCGCCTCTTATGCCATACGTACAAGACGTCAACAGATTGTTGATGGTTCTGTCGTCACAACACAGACGGACGTACGTATGTATACATGGAGCAACGCGGGGCGCCGGATGCTCGCCATGGATGATGACTGCTGTGCCAGTCCAATCCTTGTCACAAGAGGGGTCGAGATAGGACCGGCCGGGAAGCATGTGATGAGCAGACCGACGTGATTTGGCAAAGGCGGCATCATGGCTGCCCGAAATATGAAGTCCTGATCGCATTGCAATGCACACTTCCCCCTCCGGTCCGAAATAATGTCTGCCGCCCCTTGATCGTGAGACTCCCAAACTGCATGGCTGCGTCTAATGTAGCGTCGTACACTTGTGAACTGATGGGAACAAACAATCGAAAAAATTGCCTCCCAACTCCGCCCTCAACCAATCTCATGCTTGCCACTCTCGTCCATAAAATAGAAGATGCTAAATCGGCTTGGTATCGTCACGTCCTCGGACGCGTTCAAAAAAAAGTAATGATGCCTCCCCCCTCCCTACATCAACAATGCAGTTGGCTGGTCCCTGTGTAATTTGAGCGAATGAGTTTCTCATACACCCATCCACAGGTGGTAGCCGAAAAGAAAAGAAGAAGGAAAGTCCCGTTGAGGCCGATCGCCTCGCCCCACCCCTCCCCCATGATGTTTGCTTCCTGTATACTCCCAAACGCCACAGTGCTATGCTTGCGCGTTGCGGGTAACCCGGTTCTTGAGCACTGCTCGGCAGGTTCCTCCAAAATTCACTTGAACAAGCTTCGGAGGTCCTGAAGCCTCTGTCGGGCCGCTTCGCTCTTATCAAACACCCTGTCCTTCCTATCCATGCTGAGGCTCGCCAGCTTGTTCTTCTTCTCTTGCAGTTCGAGCATCTTCTCTTCGAAGCTGTTTCGCATGATGTATCGGACCGTGCGAACGGGACGCTTCTGGCCCAGACGATGAACTCGATCGATGGCCTGAGCCTCGGCTGCAGGGTTGTACTGGGGTTCCATAACGTAAACGCTGCTGCCCGCAGTCAAATTGAGGCCAAGACCACCGGCTGTGATTGACACCAAGATGACGTGAACCGAATTGTCCTCACGGAAGCTGTCCATCGCCTGGGTTCGCGCAGCACGCGTCATGCTGCCATCGAGCCTGACATACGTGATGCCGACATTGTCAAGAGCCATCTGGATCAGGTCGAGGTGTGAAGTCCACGTCGAGAATACAACAGACTTGTACGGCGGCTCATGCGGGCTGGCGTCGCTGTCGGCCTTTGACTTCAAAAGATCCTCCACCAAAGCTCTCGTCTTGGTGTGTGGCCCAGAGTACTTCCCGAACGTCTTGCGGCCGTTTGTGAAGGTCTTGTCTTTAGCAGGCCCCTCGTGCTCGACTTTGACGCGGGATCGACGAATGTCAACGTAGGCGGGCTTGATGACCGTGGAACAGACAGGGCAGGGGCCCGTGGCCTCGCCTGGAGCGAGGAGCTGTTTAGTCTGTTCTTTGAATCCCTTGATGCAGGCACCGCAGATGATATGGAAGCAGGGCGTCATGTAGCCGAGGATATCTTCTTGTCCCTCTGACTCGATGCTAGCGTCGTCGTTGGATCCCAGTTTCTTGGAGCAGGCGCTGCAGGCATCCGTGTTTGTCTCCTGCATGAGCTCGAACATTTCGTACGCCTTCCGATTCGACAAGCCGGGCTTCTTGTCCTCGTCTTCACTGTCAAGGTCAATAGCCATGTCAGCCGTCATGCCTTGCAAGGCCTCTAGATCTTCTTCGTTTAAGAGGTCTTTGCCGTGAGCACAGAGGAGGCGAAGCCGCAGGATGGATCGCAGAATGTGTATGTACGTGTGGCCTCCCAGTGCACGCTGCACGCCGTTTCCGGCAAGGACCTTGACGCGGTCTTGAGCGTTCTTCTCGAAGAGGTCGTAAACCTCACGCTCTTCAGCAGTGAAATCGAGCTTGACGACATGATCGCTGCGCGGGGGAAGGTTGATCTTGTCCTTCAAGCGTCGCAGTGTGACGCTGTCCACAAGAACGCGGAGCTTTGGAACGATTTCCGTGTCACAGGCTTTGAACGGATCCACGATGAATCTATTAAACTTGTTACGGTCGTCAAAGGGCTTGAGCCGGATGAACTGCAAAAGGGCGGCCAAGTCTTCGAGGCGATTTTGAACGGGGGTTCCGGTGACGGCCCAGCGGCGAGCAGCCTGGAGACGAACGATCGCTTTGAACTGCAGAGTTGCAACCTCGCGGATCATGTGCGCCTCGTCGAGAACGATGCGAAACCACCCAATCTCCTCCAGCGGGTATTTGCCTGACTTCCGCTTACTACGAGCGCCTAGCTCGCTCGAGACAGAACCGTAGGTGGTGATCACCAAATCGAAGTCTGCCAGCTTTTCGACGTCCTTGATCCTGTTGGAGCCGTGGTAAACGTAGTAGCTCATTTGCCCTGGCGCGATGTGCTGCTTGATCTGCTCCTCCCAGTTGGTGACGGTACTTAGGGGACATACAAGAAGCGTCGCCTTGGAATTCAGGGCGATGTTGGTGAGTGGCAGGGAGCTCGAGGCCGCCGCTTTGCCCCCAGCCTTCTGCGGCGGCATTTCGGGCTGCACAGGCGCGCGACTTGCCCATTCCCGAGCGTCGTCCAAGGAGCTGGCGATGAGTGAGAGGATACTGAGCGTCTTACCCAGGCCCATCATGTCGGCGAGCAGGCCACCGTGGGTGTCCGGGGGAAGCTGTCGCTCTGCCTGGCCTGTGATGACGTTATAGTAGGACTTCTGGCCGGAGGGGCCGATCTTGAGCTGCCACATCGAGCCCTTGGTTCTCTCCTCGGCGCTTGAAGTTTTCTCTTTGTTTGTCATGAAATATAGGCCCTGCTTCTGATGCTTGAGGAGTTCGGTAGTGACGATTGGCGATGGATCCATTTCAGGAAGCTCATCCGTCTTTCCCATGGAATCAAAGACGCCCATGACATCTGACCTAATCTCCTCAACGGTGCGAGGGGTTGGGTTTGTGTAGTAAGTCGAGGACGAGTGACTGTTGTACTGAGCAAGGGCCCCGGCCAGGTTTCTGGCGCCGGGGGCTGGAATGGGCTTCGACTCGGCATGGACGTTTTCGTATCTGACGCCAGAGTCAACTCTAGTGGGGTGGCGCAGAATGATTTTAGCCCGCTCAAAGTGCTTGCCCACAGCCTTCACGAATCTGTACTGGCCGTAGAGAGTCATCTCTACGGGGTATGACCTCGAGATGGGCTTGCCCGACTCCTCATCTGGCTGCTTCCTGTGCGTAGGAATCTTGCAGTCGGTTCTGAGGCGCACGTTGGAGTCTAGCAAGGGAACAAGGGCTCCGGCAGTGTGTGCGTCAATGTTTCCAATGATGTCGCGCGTGTAGTCGTAGGCCTGGATCTTCTTCGTCGAGTCTCCGATAATTCTCTTCAAGACAATCTTAACTGGCGGCATGAAATCCGCTCCAAATATACTTTGCGTTCCTGGCTTCGGAGAGGGCACCTTGTGACAATCAAGTTTGGCAGTAAGCATGCCGTAGCAGACCTCCTCGGCAGCGGGGTCTTGAACCATGACCACATCGTCGTCGCCCTCGGTGAGATCCACGGTGTTTGTGTATGCCTTTGCGTTCTCGTTTTTGCCTGCATCCTGCCTTTCCTTGACGTAGGCGCCCAGCATTCCGCTGCCGCCAGGTCCCATTGTCTTTTTGTTGTCAGCATCAGATTCAGGCGTGTCGTACTTTCTGCGTTTGGGCTGAGGCACAGAAGCACGATCTTGTACGTCCTTCATTCGTTCAATCATGCTGCCCATCCCATAGGGCGACACACGGTCGTCATGACCGGGTGTTGATGCGCCGGAAGTCATACCCGGTGTCAACGATTCGCTCGGGGTGTCATTCGGACTCGCGAATTGGAATACGAAGGCGCTGCTGCTATTGGCGTTTTGATTTCCTGGGGCGGATCGAGTCGCTAGAGACTGTGGTTTAGGGGAGTTTCGCTTCGAGGCAGGAGTAGAGGATGCGTAGGCGCGGGGGTTGAGCAACGTCTGAGGATTCCACGACTGTGGCTGCGGGTTGATCGCATAGTCCGCTCGGCCTGCAGGAGGAAAACAATGAGTAAATCTCGCCAGGAATGCTGTTTTGCAAGAAACTTCATGGTTGGAGAAGCGCAAAGTGTAGGGGAAGTCGAGTTGCTTCCAGCTGGAGGGATAGAGGGCCCTACGGGACCGTCGCGGGCCAAGGAGAGTGACTTACCATTTGAGCCGTTTGGCGACGCCATGGTTGTCTTTCTGCCAGCTCGCCGGCGCGTTCCTTCTTCAGAGAGGGCCGCAAGTCGCACGCAGAGTGGTGGGCTTCAGATAAGCGTTTGGTGCGAGAGAGAGAGGTGGTTGCGATCATCACAAATGCCAACTAAATGCTGGATATCTGCGTCGCAATAAACAAGGTCGTGGTGGGTGTTTACCCGCAGATAGGGACAAGACGTGGTAGAATCGACGTATTTCAGAGGCAGGCAGGCAGGCAGGCAGGCAGGCAGGCAGCCACTGCGCCAGAAGCAGTGAAGGAGTGTTGCTAGACGGCGAATATTGAGAGTTGCAAGCGGAGGCTGGTGGTGAAATGGGAGGAAAGCATAAGGTTCTTCTCTTCAGGCGTCGCAGGCCGAGTCGAGGGAGCAGATAGAAAGAAGAAGGCGGGAAGTGACAGGGCGGTCGGTGGTGAGCAGTGAATAGCGAAATGGTCGTCGAGTCGAGCCGAGCCGGGTCGAGTATCAAGGTCCGGAAGTCCACAACACAAGCACACCCGGGAACAAGCTGGGTGGCGCTCGAAGTTGGATGATAGAATGAGGTCCAAGATCGAGTCAAGCCGACGCCGGTTCACAGTGCGGCCTGTCCCATGACATTCATTGTCCTTGCTTCGGAGGTGAGTGATGTGGGTGAGGAGATAAGGTGGTGTAGAAGAAGTTTATTGCAGGTCCAGCGTCGGGCAAAAGAAGAAAGCAAGCAAGCAAGCAACAAGAGGCAAGCGCAGACCAGACCAGACGAGACCAGACCAGACCAGACGAGACCAGACCAGACCAGACCAGACCGACCGTTTGGCTAAAAGACTGGTTGGTTAGGTAAGGTAGGTAGTCAATGAGGTCTTTCTGTGGCGCGGGAAGGAGGGCAATGCAACGAGGTAGGTAGGTAGGTAGGTAGGCAGGCGCGGCACATGGAATGGTATGCGGTGCATCGTTGGCTGCAGCCTTCTTGCAGCTGAGGTCACTCCTCCGCCTCTTGCAGCGGGGCATCTGCAGTGGAGACCCGTTGATTCCCGATTTCCGATTAGCTACCTGGAAAGTTCGCACCCTCACGTGGCCACCCTTTTCAAACCGATTGCGCCCCACTCCTACCTATCTCGGCCCAGACCAGGCCACTCTCTCTTACACCATCAACCGGGTGTAGTTGGCTCAGAGTTGGCGCCAAAGGCAGCCTGTGAAAGGGTGTGTGATCACTTGACCAAGCAATTTTTTATTTTCTCATCACTTGTATCATTGAGTCTTTTGTGATTTCTTGTCCACATCAGTCATATCCTGCTTTCGAAGTCTAGCTGAGTGTAACCCGAGTCTGCTGCTTTTGACACGTTGGACAATGCTCGTATCCATCCATCCTCCTCCTCCTCCTCCTCATCATCATCATCATCAACCCCCCCTTTACCTAGGTAGGGGCGTCCCGTCGAATAGAAACGGATGCAGATGCCGTCCTCTTGATTGTCGAGCCCGAATCCATGGGCCGCTCTACCCTAGGCTTCGCTTCGTCTTCTGCCCGACGATTCCAAGTCTTGCCCACCATCTCGACGACAAGCCATTTTAGGACGCCCCCCACCCATTTAAATACCCTACCCCAACCAGATCAATCTCACCGTGACCCTGGATGTCTCGATGCCTGTCTTGTGCTGATCTGAGCTGGCAGAGACACGGCTGTCGTGGCCGCATCTTGTCGGCGCGATTATGGCCCTGGACCCATTGAACTAGCGGCGACATGTTGATATTTCTCAGAAGAGCTGGGTTTTTTATTTATTCTTTGTGCACACCGCATCATGCCATGTGAGCAGCCTTGTCAACTGTTGCCGTCGTCCGAATGTGTTTTTTCCCACCTTTTCTCCAAGTTTTCTGGTACCTTGCCTTGCTCACGCGTCTAACCCCCCCTCCACAAATGCCATCAGTCTTGGGCAGATTTGCTCCCCTTCTTGTGCAGCGGATCTTGGATGGGCCGAGGCAGCTGGTCCTTGGCCTGATACCCCTCTTTGCTATGGGTCCGACTTCGGCTCCGCGTTCGATGGCGGCGCCGGCGTGGGGCCTGCTGGTGATTGGGAGACCGGGACCGGGAGGGGCTCTGGCTCCGTCGCCGATCGAAGAGAACGATGCGAAGGAGACGCTTCCTCATAGGGGACACGGAGGTGCTCGGAATGGCTCGTGAAGAAGCTCTCGAGGATAGTGCCACGGGCGACGTCGATCGTCGGCGGGGTCGGCCACGTAACGTGCTGGACTCGCCGGTGCCGCCGTAATGAGTAACCTCCAGGCCACACCTCGTGAGGCTACGTTCTCTCCTGCGGCCCCGGTGCGTATCTGGGTCGGGTGAAAAGGGCCGTGGCGTCACCTCTCGGAACTTGACGACAGTTTCATACTGGGCGGCCATGGTCTGGATTGGCACGCACGTAACAAAGTCAAAATACCTATGGGCAAGGAGGCTAAGATGATGTGTAGCTCTTGATTGATGACGCGCCCACCACCGCGGTGCAGGCTAGTAAGTGCTGTCTGTGCGAGCAGGAAAGAGGCCCCAAAACGTGGAGCGGGCGAAGAGATGATAAAAGAATTTCCAACACGATGGCCCAGGACGAAGAGAGAAACCGGAACACGAGGCCGCAGGCAGGAATTGGCGGGCGGGCGCGGCAGAAGATTAAGCTGATCGGGATCGAGGCTTGGGCTGGGAAGATCATCCGGGCTAGTGGTCCGCTGAGTCGCCCCGACCGCAAACGAAACGATCATGACGGGCCTGGCACTCAGCAAGGGGGCCACAAGACCGTTCCAGGGGCAGGAGATTGGCACAAACACCCTCAGATCAGAGGAGAGGCCGGACAGTGGATTGGCCAGCATCATAATAACAGAAGCTTCGCTTAGACCATCAGGTGAAAGGCATACCTAGGCATCACGGTATGTATCATCGACTGATGAATCGCGCCAATTCGCGGGCGGGAGAGACTATGAACGACTCGTGCGGTGTGGGTGGGCCCACGGATGCGACCCGGGAGTTTGGGGGGTTCTATTCTGGGGTGACAGCTTTGGCATCCCATTCGATTGAGGGGAAGAAGACTAGCGTTGCGTATAGGGGTTTGTTTGTGTTGGCCGCGAGGCCATGATCCCGCTTTAGGAATGAAATGTCTCTCGATACTACAGATAGATGTTTGGCTATACCGGTGGCCTGTTGTTATGACACATCTTTATTGTGTTGAGTATTGATTGGGCATGAAACTAATACCGTGTTTTTCTAACTGTATCACTATGATTATTGTGTACTCGGTAACCTCATGAGGAAATAAACGCCTGGATAGATAGTACCTTGGTCCGACATGTCTTGCCCCCCAGCAAGCATAGTAGTGCCTCGGTGTATCGTATCATGGGTATCATCTCGGGGCCTGGTGGCCAATCTTGGTGTCTGAGGCTGGCTGACTGACGTTCGAAGCTGCAACCAATATATCCCACTTCGCAAATGACAGGTGGTGGTTTTGGTCCAACTTAAAGCAGGTTACGGTTGGCTGCAGTGGGACTACCTACCTATGGACTTACCAACGTCGGGCGCGGGCTGTTTGCTTTTTGCAAGTAAGTGCCTTATTAGCTCTCGTTATCGTGTATCGTTGCTGGAACCTACCTACCTTACCTAAGGTACGCAGGTACCTACCTACAGTACATCGTACTTTACCTAGGTAGCTAGGTAGGTAGAGGTACCTTGCTTGCTCTAGTCGGCCGGGTAAACGCGGCGGCCGGTCCACGTTTAGGAACACTAGCAAAGTCACTTTACTGAGGTGCAACCGCAATGGCCGGACCAGGCATCCAGATTGCCATTGGTTGTTGCATGTGCTCTAGGCAAGGTATCCGTACGTACCTACCTACCGGAAGGCGAACCAGGATAGCACGCTCGCATGCACCCCAATGACAGCATCGCGGTCCGCCGAAACCACGGATTCCCAACGACACATACTTGACGACGCGACTCGCCGAGAAATCGCTCCCTATCCACAACCACAACCGCCGAACGTTCTGTCGCCCTGTGACCCCGTCCGTGATTCCTCGCGACCTGCTGTCTGCTGCCACTTTCGAGCTACTTGTTATTTTTGTAACATTATTTTATTTATTTCTTTTTCTTCCCATTGTCGCTCCCTTGTGTTCCCCTTCCTCCTACAGACTTCTTGACTACACAGCTCCTCAGTCCAGGAATCCACGTTACCCTGTTTCCGTTGGCTATCGCATCACGACGGAAGCGCAGCAGTACAGACATCCGCTTTCGTAGCTTCTCGATCCCAACCCTTGCCGAAACCGCGACGATTGCTACCCTCATGGCTCTGATCCACAGACCTTCCTTTGCCCGATAATTGCCTCTCTCTCTCTCCCTCTCATCCCTGAGACTTCGCGTCTTCCATCCGGCTACAATGCCTCGCTCCCGGCCCCCGACGACGGGCTATGAGCGTCTCGCTCAGGCCGATGCCCTCTCCTCCGACTCCGAAGACGAGAACCCCCTTACCCAGTCGTACGCCTCTCTCCAGCCGGCCTCCGCCCCTCGCTTCGCACCCATCTCCCAACCGCGCCCCCGCTCGGGTATGACGACCCCGAAGCCCATAAGCACCGGACCTTCTAGACCTACGAACCGTCGTCGTGGTGGCAGCAACTCTGGCGTGGATATCAAAGCCATCAATGCCAGGCTAGAGCGATGGGCAGACGAAATCGCCAGCCGGTTCAAGCGCGCCAAGGGCCGTGGCAAGACCGGGGAGGGCGAACATCTAGAGATTCACCATTCCGTGTTCCAGGCGCCGGAGGGTGTTCGGCCCATCACCCCTGAGGGCTTGGCTGAGGTACAAGACGTCATGACCCGGTCCCAGTTTGAAGAAATTGTGCAAAGCGTCAGGCAGGCCATTCTGCAAGGCACACACCCACGCATGATCGCCCAAGGAAGCTCTGGAAGCTACTTTGCGCGGAATACAGAAGGAAAGGTCGTGGGCGTGTTCAAGCCCAAGGACGAAGAGCCGTATGCCGCTGGCAATCCCAAGTGGAACAAGTGGATTCACCGAAACCTGTTTCCCTGCTGCTTCGGACGAGCATGGTAAGTTATCCGGACGCTGGTGATTCGTAGTGTCCTCACTAGCTGACCGCGCCCGTAGCCTCATTCCCAACCTCTCATATGTCAGCGAAGCTGCTGCATACACACTTGATTGTCAACTTCGCACTCACATGGTGCCTTACACGGATGTTGTGTGGCTGTCCTCCAAATCCTTTCACTACCCATTTTGGGACCGTCACAACTTTTATAGAAAGCAGAAACCACTCCCCGAGAAACCCGGAAGTTTTCAGGTCTTCCTCAAAGGCTTCAAGGATGCCAATGTGTTTTTGAGGGAACACCCTTGGCCGGACCAGTATTGGTCTGGGTTCAGAACCAACGACCCGCACCGCAAACGTAGGAGGAGATGGGCAGATAACTGCCGGCCTAGTAGCACCGCTGCACTGGATGACATCGAGAGCGACGATGAAAGCAGACAAGAAAGGTTACCTCCCGGTCCAGACAACTTCGTGTGGACCGATTCGCTGAAGCAGTCGTTCCGCGAAGAGCTGGAAAAGCTGGTTATCCTGGACTATATCATGCGCAACACGGATCGCGGTCTAGACAACTGGATGATCAAGGTGGACTGGAGCACCCAGCAAGTGTCCATCGTGTCAGAGCCGCTTCAGATGAACACGGAGACAGGACCGTCCGAAGAGGACGGGCCACGGCCTGTCGACTTGAACCAGCAACCAGCGGCAGAAAGCCGCTCCTCGTATCCCTACAGAACCCAGCAGCCTATGAAGGCATCGAGCCCCACCCCAAGCACACAGGATCCTAAGATCACAATCGGTGCCATTGATAACTCACTCTCCTGGCCCTGGAAACACCCAGATGCATGGCGAAGGTATGAACGATCCACGATTCCTCTCGAACTTCAGCTTTGATTGGAGCTAGCATGGGTTCGTATGGACAACTGAGCTAACCGTCTTCTCGCACATAGCTTTCCTTTCGGGTGGCTGTTCCTGCCTGTTGACTTGATCGGACGGCCGTTCTCGCAAAAGACACGGGATCATTTCCTGCCTCTCCTGACTTCGACGCATTGGTGGAGCCAAACGCAGTTGGCGTTGCGGAAAGTCTTCCAGTTAGACCCCGACTTCCAGGAGAAAATGTTTGCTCGGCAGATCGCTGTCATGAAGGGCCAGGCGTGGAACGTCGTGGAGACGCTCAAGACACCAGACCACGGGCCGCTGGAACTCACACGTCGTGCCAAAGTGTGCGTCTGGGACGACCTTGTCGATGTACCGGTCGCAGTTCCCATGCGGGTGACATCCGCCGAGATGATGCGTCACGAAGCAGAATTGCACGGATCCATCGACGAGGGTGACATAGGCGATGCCACCGCGTCCACCGACGGGGACCTGCTCGGCCTCGCCAGCCCCCCGGCCGATATGCCTCACCCGGGCAGATTTGAGCTGGCGTTGAGCCCGACGGGTGAGGGAGCCCAGTCACCGGACGAGACGTCCATTAACGGTTCGGGCATCCTGGCATCGTCGGTACCATTGTCCAAGGACCCGACGGTGCAGAGGCCTAGGTTCTCGGGGCAAAGCCACCGAGAAAGCTATCACGGGTCACGCGCTCTAAACATGTACTCCCCCGCCCGGCAACAGGCTCAGCAGCAACGTCGCTATTCGTTTGCGACGGCCGCGGGGCGGCGCAACAGCAGCAGCATCGCCCAGCAGCTGCACGGGTCCCGCCCGAGCCTGGAGTACGACGAGGACGACTTCGAGGAGGGCGACCTGGGCTATGCGGCCGCCGAGGGGATGGAGGGGAACCAACGCAAGGTTATTGTGGAGAGGCTGGAGCCGGTGAAAGCCAGGAACCCGGTTTTCACCTGCTGGTGATCCACTTGGCCTGCATCGAGCGAAAGATGCGGGGCGGCACGGAGCTCAAAAGGATTTGGGTAGCTGGATAATCGGTTGGAGGATTGTCGCTCCGCTCGCTCCGCATGCAAGGGAAGGGAAGGGAAGGGGAGTGAGATGTTTGTGTGGGTTGTGTGGCCTGCACTACTACATAGGTAGTATGTGCGTGCATAGTGCCCCCCCTCCTTGCCCCTCCAATATTTTGGTCCCCGTCGTCGGCCGACAGTGCGCCGCATGAATATGGAAGCAGGGAGTTGTGTTTGGTGGTCATCACATCTCATCTCCACTAGTGTGTGGCTGGCTTGCTGCGCGCCAGGACGAACGAGGCATCATGGCGTAGTTTGTTGCTGGCGTTTTCTGGGTCGCGGGATGGCATACCTTGTCACCGGTCTACTGGTCCGGCCAATATGATGGGCGAGAGAGAAAGAGGGGATCAGGTACCAGGCAGAGGCGACGGGAGTCTGAGTGGAAAAAGACACGACACGATACCTATGCCATAGACATGACGAGCAAGATACAAAAAGGGGCAGGTCCGAGAAGGCGCAGATCCGCGTGTACGGGGAAAGAAAGGGGTGGGATGGGATGGACGAAGACCCATGATGAAGGAGTAAGAAAAGCAAAGGAGAGGGGAGGGGAGGGGTTGTTCTTCCGGAAGAGAGGCGAAAGGCGAGGGCGAAGGGCGAGGGCGTACCGCAGTCACCTGGGTTTTTTCTTCCTTATTTGCTTCTTCTTGTTCTTGTTTCTTTTTTATTCTAGGGGAGGTTGGAGGAGGAAACGCATGCAGAGAGCCATTTTCGGCAAATCTGAGAAAAAGAGTCCCCCCCCTCCCTTTTTTTTTCGAACCAGGGAAGGATTTCCTCGGTTTGACCTTTTTTGGCCGCTCGCACCCGATCTGGTTCCAAGGGTAATAGCACACACACCAACACCAGCAGCATCCATCCGTAGTTCCTCACACAGAAAGAAAGTATGTACGAAAGCAACAACCAAGCCTAGCCCCAAGAGACCCCGGGAGACCTTCCAGCAGAGCCACACAAGAACAAGAAGGAAAAGAAAGAAGAAAAAGGGGTGCGATGTAAAAATAAACCCGGTTGACCCTTTCCGAGCACGTCGAGAGGAAGGAGGAGGGCGAAGGCGAGGGCGGGGTGGGGGGTGGGGGGTTGAGGAAAGTGACTGCTCAGGTCCCACGGCGCAAGTTGGATGTTCTCGATAGTTTCGGTCGCCGTCAGTCGTGAGGGCTCATCTTCCCGGGGATGTCGACCCAGCGGCCGCCAACCAGGATTCCGGGCTCACGTTGCACGGAAAAAGAGAAGATGGTCGTGGCGCGTCAGACGGGGGATGTGAAGGAAGGGGGAGGGAGGGGCGAGTGCTGAGTCCCGGGCCAAGGGTGAACTTGTGTCCGCGACCTGTGTACCCAAGATGTTAATTATAGGAAGGGGGGGGGGAGGGAGCGGGCGTCGGCAGTACGTCCAAATACCTACCCCGTTGTCGGTGCATGATGGATTGAGATGAATGAGGGAAAGGCAATATTCATCATGTATGTGCCCATGACCGCTGGAAAGTCGCACCAAATCCGTCTGGATAGGGACTCGTCGGCTCCATGGCCTCCCGGCAACGCGCCCCATGGCCCCTCAGATGACAAACCCTCGCAAGAGTCTAATTAGCCTTCTAGAAGCATTCTCCGGGGCGTAGGTACCTAATCCCCGGCGAGACAGAACAACCTAAACTAGTACTGGTGAATGGTGTTAGCCAGTGGGCGGGCTGGTCACATTGCAGACGACAGACGACGACGCCGCTCGTCATCCAACAAACCAGTAAAGGGGACGGAGAGGGTCAGTAGAGTGAGCATGGTCGGCATTGCAACGCAGCATCATCGTCATGGCGTGCTGTCTCCCGTCAACATGTATTCGTGCAGGGGTTGTAAATGGGACGGCTGGCATCGATAAAGGACACCATTGTGCCCCCAGCCTCCCGTCCTAGGGGAACCCGAGAGCGCGGTTCTGTTTAAGAGGAGGGTGAAGATGGAAGAACCAGCAGGGTACATGTCGACCGGGGTTCCCTGCTGGCGGAGCTGAATGTGACTGCACATCGGCCGCCAACTCATAGATAGCCTCCCCCTCTTTGCAAGGGTTGAAGGAAGCCCGGTTGGTAAAAAATAAAAAAAAAGAGAAGAGCTCGTCCAATCTTCCTCTCATATCGGTTAAAAGGAAAGACTATGCAATATCCACAGATACGCGGTCCGCACTCGTGCAGACGGCAATGAGGTCAACGGCCGCAAGTTGCGAAGCTGAGCTTGTCATTGGAGGCGTAATACTGTTGGAGCTTGTCAAAAGTTGAGTCGTCCGGATCCATTATACATGGCATTATGTTAAAGGAGAGATGGGTCGAACGATCCCCCTCTGACGTGCATCATCTCTAACAGGCTAATTTCGTGCCTCGCTCCCTGGCGCGAAGCATGCTGTTGCGCCGGCGTCTCCAAGATAGGTTCCGAATCCATCAGGTCTTTGGGCATCGTGCGTGGGGACAAGATTTCGTTGTGGATGCCGAGATGTGAATCACGGCTTTTGCTCCGAGCCTCTATTCCGAGGCTGCTTGGCTCGTGGCCACGGCGCGCTGAGTAGGTCGTGTACATCTCTTTCCAGTTGCCTGTTGCGCAGCATTGCACCGCCGTCATGCCTGAGCAGTCGCTTTTCGGGTCACCCGACCTGTGGTACTCGTAATTAGAGATATTTCCGGACCCCCTGCCCGCCATTTGGGTAACCTCCGGACAGCCCGTAATTTCGGCTGGTTACTGCGAGCTGCCCTGCCGATAGACTACTGCGGCTTTTGGTGCGACTGTGGCTGGCTTAGAAAGGTCGTATGTAAACACGATGCCAGCCAGTCTCTCTTTGTCTCTTGCCCTGACGTCGAGGGATGGTTAGGATGGAGGGTCGTGACAACCCGGGCCAGGCGTTTGGTTGCCAGCATGAACCGGCGTGCCGTCGTCTCATGGTGCCTCCCGTCGCCTTTCCTACCCGTCCGTCATGCAATGCATCTGAACCCGTTGGTACAAGAGTTGCAGGCTGCAGTGAGTACGTGGCGGCCGAGGACAGGCATGGCGCTCCCAAGCTCCAGGGTGTGGTTTTCAGAGACAAGGAAGCGTTGTCGACCCTCGCCCCTCGGTTCCCAAATAGCTGGAACCAGGAGATTTTTGTGGCTCGCGTCATCGCGCCCTCTCCCGAAACCCCACTGTCCGAGCCAGCAGTAACCCAGTCGAGCGAGCCAGGCCTCCTCCTTGTCATGCCCGTACCTAGTTGCAAAGGGGCCAGTCGAGGGTTCGTTGTAGGAACGGGCCAGCGCCTATTTGTTCTTTCAGCTCTCATCAAACCATTCCAGCTCGAGAAGCCTGCTCGGCTGACTTTCTCGGAATTTGACATGCAGAACAGCTGCAACTGATCTGTCGAGCGGGTGGTCAAGCGCGAGGCGGGACAAACCCCTGGGAATCGCAAGGACTGAGGTAATTAAAACTTCATCAGCACGCACCCGAATACGCCAACGTGTCAAGATGCAGCAATCCAAGCCCACCAGCCAGAGAGCTATGCAACCTACCTATATTTTGCGGACCTTGCCTATTCCGTGCATGTTGTGCCGTTATCCGACCGAATTGTTACCCCCAACAGCGTCTCTGGGGTGGTGTGATGGAGGCCCGAAGTTACAGACCGCAGGTGTAGGTGCTTAGCAAAGTAAAGATCGATGTCCTCGCTTAATTTGTCTTTCTCCCTCTGGCTAACCGTACTGTCGTGAGAGCTGGGCCTGACGCTGGTCTCACTGCGCTGGCAGGACTGCAGATCTCTGTCGAGCTGTGTGCGGGCATCAGACCATTGACTCCGCCTTCAGTCATCGTTGGCCGCATATATGGCCGCGGCCTACTCAATGATAAACAAGTCAAACAACATAGAAATAACCAGCATGCTTGTCGTACGAGGCGGCTGGGCGGCGGTCAGGTTATTATGATCATTTCGCGCTTTGTGGGCCAGCATTTCCTTTCCCCCCTTTGCATTCAGAGCCAAGTCGCCGGCGACCCCAACCACACACATGTAAACCCAAGTTCACGTTCTTGGGTGGGCTCAGTAAGTACAGGCACCAGGCTGTCGCAAAAAGAGGCGCGTGCCATCTGGGGGCCTGTCGGGACCTGTGCAACAGCTCTCCAGCTCAGGCTTACTTCCCTTCTCCTATGATTGCTCCGAGTTCAAGCCAACGACCGGATCCTTGGGACATGGGAACCGTCGGGGTTCGGTTATAGCTCCGCGTGCGACAAGTGCGGATCGCCCATGTAACCCCTCCTTCAAGCGATGTTCCCACCCGCAACATGGAAGGGGGGGATAAGCAGGAAACAAGGGATGGAGGGGCCGTGTTCGTTGAAGAGCTTCCTATTGCCTGGACACCAGAGGGTTGCAGCCGGGCTACATCTGTTTGCATGATAGTGCGCTAGGCCTTGTACTCCGACAACTATGCCTGGAAGGCGTCGGTCCATCACTGGCTTCGCCGTGGGCGTGGAAGCTCTTTTGAGAGTGTCAGGCAGTGGTATGTTGAAACATTTACATCGATGCAGCGGAGCCTGTCGAGAACCTTAAGATCCCCAATACCAATAGTCGATGAGGTACATCACGCTTCCATCTGTGGTCTTTGATGGCCTTGTGGGGTGTCGCTCTCTGATGGCAAGTCCCACTAGAAGATGACTAGGTCGACGAGAACGACAACCGTCTACCTGGCTTCCGGAACAGTGTACAAAGACCAGCTGCAGTTGACAGAATCCAAGGATCGGGCAACTGGTAAAAGCGGTGTCCGGCCCTGCCAGGATGGGTAGGGACCCGCTGGTACACCCACACTATGCCACTCCCTGTCTTGGGATTAGCTCGTCTTGGTTGTTTGCTGGTCCAGTTCACGCATGGGGGGTCCGGGTTCAGCAGTAACGGTAGAAGACATATCCATGTCACCTGAGGACTGCTTCGTTCGCGCTTCACCGCGTACCATAGAGTACCGAAATAGGCTCCGGCTCCTCTGGGACGTAACGTCCTAACCCAAGATCGACGGCGACGTCGTGGGGTGTGGTAAAGAGTGACAGGCCAATCTGAAGTCTCCTCGACCTTTTCGGTGTCTCCACCTCTCACGCGGCGGGCAGTTAAATTCGCGTCTATTAGACACGACTACCGCCTTCGCGAATGCCCCTGTAAATCCGATATGGCTCTGTTGGCGAACAATCGTACCTCTTGCGTGGGCAGTACTTGAGAGGCACTACTTCCTCGCCTACCCTCTTGTTCCTGACCTCGTGGCAGACCTTGTCGAAGCAAAGCAACAACAAGACACAACCCCATCCTCGTCTCAAGGCCGGATCCAGGGGTAGGTTTTGGACGAAACTTTTCAATATTGTTGACATCACCTTGTGCGAAGACCAAGTATCCCAACGCTGCTGCTGTCTCTTTGTCCATATGGCAAGGTACGGTTGAGCATCCCTGAGAGTCGCGCGCAAAGAAGAGTTCGCTTGACGTCTGAACTGTTTCCAGCGATCCACAAACAGTCCCTTTGGACAACGCATTCCTTGAGACTGTCATGCATCAAGGCAGAGAATATCAGCGGTATGCCATTGAAAATGGGGCTTATTTTGCACCGATAGACGAGGTAAAGAACACACCGAGTTCATGGAAGCTTTCCTGCTTTGTTTAACGTATCCGAACGGGTTGTAGGACGAAGTCGAGCGCTTGCAAATTATGCATGCCGTGCTCTCAATAGTGTTCGAAAACCAACTCCTTTTCCCGCCCATCGTCAGACCCCGACGAATACTCGAGTGCGGGTTCGGGGCCGGCGACTGGGCTCTCGAAGTCGCACAACAACACCCAAGCTGCGAGGTATGGCCAATTATGTTCCTGCGTTTCCTTTCCCTTCTTTTTTGTATCTCTATCCGCAACTCGGTGATCCAGCGGACCTATATGGTTTGGCTTACGCGGAATGGCGAAGGGCCGCTGCGTTTTGCCGGGTTTTCCAATGGCCTGTCGGTCCCTGGCCTTCTTCTGCCCACGATGGACTCCTTTTGCTTTGTATTGCAAACACCAGGGAGATGCTCCTCAATGGATGAAAAGCATATAACCGTAGAATTTTTGCATCGATGTCAGTTGGGCCGCGCATACAATGCTAACTTTGGAGGACAGGTGGTGGCGATTGACATATGTCCGCACATCTGGCCAGACGAGACCCAAACACCCACGAATTTGAATCTTCAGGTTGACGATTTGAACGGAAGGTAGACAAACCTCGACGAGCTGCTCGCGCACCGTGCCTAGCTGAACCGGCCCAGATTTACGTTTCCCTCCAATCATTTCGATCTCGTGCATAGCCAAATGATGGCAGGCGGTATTCATTCGAACCGGTGGAGGGACTATATCCGCGATACGTTTCGGGTACTTCGACCGGGTGGATGGTGCCAGATGGTGGAGATATATTTCAACGCGCAGTCGGACAATGGGACGTTGACTCAGAGTAAGGAAGGCGGCCCACCCCCCGAGAAGCTGTGTTTGTTGATTTTCCTCGGCTTTAGATCACGCCTTGCGCAGGTGGTCGAGGCGATACCTCGACAGTGTGCAACCTTATAAAGATCCACGAGCGCCGCTCCAGTTGCAGAGTTGGATGCAGAGTGCAGGGTTCGACTCGGTGGAAACACAAATGATTCCCCTCCCAACATGTGGCTGGTCCAATGGTGAGGAACCCGTGAAAGCGGATGTGCAAGGCTTTGAAGCTGATTGGTGATCCAGATCCGAGGCAGCACCGAATAGGCGTGGTCAACCGAGAGAACGTAAGGAGGATGCTCGCCTCCCTGGCCATGTATCCCATGACAGAGTTCAGAGGGTAAGCTCGGCTACCCCATCTTCTTCCGTGGGCGATGTGATAGTGACTCGTCATGTGGGAGTGTCTGGAGCTGAAAATATCACGGTAGAATGACTTCGCAAGAGTTCCAGGTTCTTGTGGCCCAAGCAAGGAGTGAAGCCGATAATCCGGCATTCAGGGTGAGTACAGCTGCCGACCTCAAACGTACTCGGCGTCTCGCCCGGACAACTGGCATGAAGGCGAATGCTGACGAGCTCAACCAGGCATATTTCCCAATGTAAGTGAGCGCATATTGGGTGTTGCTGTTGGGAGAAGCATATATACTGATGTTGCTTCGCGCTGGAGGTATGTGTGTATAGGACGAAAACCTCGCCGGTGAGGCATGCCGGGGCATCGTATTGCAGGGTAGCTTGTTTGAGCGAGCATTACGGGGCGTTCGGGTTTGCAGAACTTGAAGGGATTTTTGAGACATGATTATGACGACGACGACGGCGGCGGCGGCGGCGGCACAGCAATAGATACCCTATGTCTAGCTCGTAATCCCGTTTACTTTTCCCTTTGCTGGTCGTATTCTAGAACGCTCATCGGATTGACATGGTGCTGGCAGATGGAAACGAACGTGAACTGGAAAAGAGGCCTTTTTGAACGGTCGACGAGCACTTGAGGTCCCCACAAAGAGGATGTGGCAGGTTAGGGGAGACAGAAACCAACGAGCAATGGCTGTCTTGAAGGAGGAGGTGACGCAACTGGGCTGCGAGAACCACACTGGCTGTCAAGAAAGCTTGAGCAACGGCCGAGAGTAGATGGAGATTGTCGAACGGGGGAGCATGGAAGGCAACAAGGTTTGGATTTCATGGGAAAGCATCGAAAGGGGAGGAGGACGGCAAGAAGTTGAAAGAGAGCGAAGTGAGCCTGAGCCGCAAGTGGGGATCAACGGGAGGTAAAGTAGGTAGGTAGGTAGGTAGGTAGGTACCTACAGGCTAACAGCCAAAGAAAGGGTCAAGACTCGACTCACGCCCGGAAAAAGCAGAGAGGGGAGGAAGGAGGGTTCGAGTGATTGGTCTATCTTCCTTCTGTTCCTTGTTGGGTTTAGGTACCTACCTAGATTAGAGTGGCTCGAGGCGCCGTGACTGCCTTGGAACGCGTTACATATATGGATGGGCAGGTCCGTCCACGTAGGTGGTTTCCCCAGCTCGCTACCGTCTCCCCGGGTCCTCGGTGAAGACGGGAACTGCAGGTGAACAACACGCGCCATGTCAGGCCTCAGGGTATGTACCCAGGTAGGAAGGTATGTAAGTAGGTAGGTAGGTAGGTAGGTAGGCAACAAACCAGCATCGCGTCTGGGACATCATCTCGAACCAATGAGTCGTGCCGTGCCGTCCACCGGAACCCACACTCACCTGAAGGACCATCCATGTATGTATCTTGTGGCATGCCACGCCATGCCACGCCGAGTTTCCAGCATTTGTCGATACTTGCAAGTTCCCACCTCGACACCACACCACACCACACCACACCACACCGGTTCTCTCGCCGGTGAAGGCCCCATTCATTCATTTCATTTCCGGAATTCCACCCACGCACGGGCACGCACGGGCACGCACGGCTCAACTCTCGAGCCAGGTTCCCCGGCTTTGGAGACCTCCAAGGCTCCACCCCTAGCAACACGAGGTCGTAGACCTGCCGCTGGTAAATTGATTGCCTCCTGATAGAGAATGAGGGAGCGCCAAAGCCAGACAACGGCTAAACAAGACACTTGCAGGAATCTCATGATGCCACAGTGGCTGCCCGGTCAAGCCTGTATGTTCGCTTAGGCCGGCAATTACCCTGACCCTTGTTACTTTTGCATCTCCCTCGACCTTCAAGCATATCAGGTGATTCTGTATCAATGAAGATGGCACGGACATTGCATCACTTTTGTCATTTTCGAGAGAGCTGGCGAGACAAACGCCTCGATAATGATGTTGATCAACAATGCATTCTACTAGGTCGCTCGAGTTGCCCGTACATACGCTTTAATGTCTCGCTGGTTTATTCGAGCCGTCACACCATGTGTGGCTATATACGCTGTATAAGCACCTTGCGTATCACGCCATTGGCCAACAAACAAATCCGAAAGGGACCACCCACCGTCAGTCATTCATTACATGGTGGTTCCCCAGACATAACAAAAGCCTCTGGATTGAGACCGAGCAACAATTGTGAGAGGACCCTTGGGCCCCGCAAGCTTCCGCCCATGGTACCGGCACCACCCATGCGCCATCCAGCTCAGGTGCAGTTGGCCAATGAGAAGCTCCCTCTACGGTCCCACGTATGTAATGACAGCTTCTCCAGGCGAACTTTTTTCCCATCCGAATCCATTGACAGCATCAGACGACGACGACGACGACGACGACGTTGTACAGACTCAGCGCCCCTAACGACTGCACAAAACAACCAATCGAGAAATACGCAGCGAAGCTGTTCGGTCGACAGACAGGCTTACAAATCCCATAAAAACACCGTCCCCTCTCCCTCTCTCATCAACCCGCAATGGCCTCCCGAAGCTCAGCCCGTCTCCTCCAGGCGCTCCGGCCGATTGTGCCCGGCCGCGCGGCAGCCACGCCTCTCCGGGCGCTCCGCCTCTACTCCTCCGACGCCGCTCCGACCCAGCCCAAGCTTCTGGCCACGCTCAAGACCGACCTGAAGACGGCCATGCGCGCAAAGGACGCGCCCCGCCTGTCCGTGCTCCGCTCCGTCCTCTCCGCCACCAACAACGCGGCCAAGACCGACTCCCCGATCGCCACCGACGCCCAGCTCGTCGCCCTCCTGCGCAAGACCCAGCGCGCCACCCAGGAGGCCGCCGCCCAGTTCCGCGCCGCCGGCCGCGACGACCTCGCCGACAAGGAGGACCTCCAGGCCAAGGTCATGGCCGAGTACATCGCCACCAGCGGCGTCGTCACCGTCACCGAGGCCGACGTGCGCGTGCTCATCCAGAAAGCCATCGAGGACGCCGCCGCCGCGGGCAAGAGCGGCCTGGGCGACGTCATGAAGCTCATCAACGCCGCCACCCAGGGTAAGGATCTCGAGGTCGACAGGAAGCGTGTCGCCGACATGGTCAAAGAAGCCCTCAAGAAGGAATGAGTTGGGAGAGGGGGCAGGGGGCCGCGACGGTCGGCCGTTGTACAAATATGTATCTGTACCACAACAACCTATCTAATATCTGTACACTACAAAAGCGAGAGCTCGGCGGGGGGGCCCTGCGCATGAGGAACCCCCCCCCCCCCGCCGCGTCCTCTCTCGTGCGAGACGAAATCGAAAGGACTAGCATTACCCCGTTCAGGGGCCTGGGTTACCACACAACATGAAACCGGTTCATGAATGGCTGGAAACGTTAGATTTGGCGCGCTGAAGCGCATGCTGGAATCAATGGTATATGTCTAGGTAGAGAGCATGTCAGGCAACTTCCTCACATCTCTCCCCCCTCCTCTTCTTCAATGCGCTCCTCTCGCTTAGGCTTTGATAATGCGAAATGCCACCCGTCCCGCTCCCCAGCTTCCTAGAACCCAGACCTCTCAAACGCCGTAGACCTTTTTTTTTCTTTGAATTATGCGAGCAAGAGAGATGGGTCGTGAAAAAGAAGGAAACCCCCAGGTTCCGACGCCAGACTTTCACGCGACGCTGTCGTCCTCGTTCCGCAGCCCGGAGTACTCGGTTCCCTGGTTTGCCGTGCTGAGCCGCGCGCACAAGCTGAGCAGGACAACCGTCTCGGTCGCGGCGTAGTGGTTCAGTGCGTCGAGCAGTATCTGCAGGTGCCGGCTGAAGTTGCTCTCCCACTTCTTCATGATCTCGAACAGGTTCCCCACGCGCGCGTCCTGCTGCTGCTGGTCGCTCGCGCCCGGCCCCGCCGACGACGTCGAGTCGCCGTGCGAGCCGCCCGTCGTGGGCTTCTGCGTCCTGACGGCCTGGAAGGCACGCCACTGCTCGGGCGTCATGTTGGGCGGCCGCGTGGCGCCAGACAGGTCCGGATCCGCCTTTTCCAGCTCGCGGGAGAGCCAGTTGGAGTAGGTTGCGAAGATTGTGCAGGTTTGCATCAGTTTGGAGTGGATCTGTCAACGGCATTAGTTTGAGACTATAGAGAAAGGGGGGGGGGGGTGTCAGCGGAATGAACTCACTCGCAGAAGCTTGCTGTTTGTGAGCATGCACTCCTTCAAGCACGTGTCCAAGAAGTCCACGTGGTCCTGCATCAGCTCGTCCACAGTCCTCGTCGGACCAGATGAAGCGCCTCCCGAAGCCGCCTCCTGACCCTCCTCACCAACCTTGAGCCTGGACATGAACTTTGCCCAGTTGGGCTCGATGACCTCAGCGGTGCAGAAGTAGAGAAGCTGCTGCACAAAGACGAGCATGCGCGCGCGCAGCGTCCACACGCGGCGCTTCCAGATCTCGAGGCTGCGCGAAGAGCTCTTGTGCGCCCACGTCAGGCCGGAGGTCTGCGAGTACCACGTCGTCGACAGCTGGGACTCGAGATAGCGCAGCGAAAGCAGGTAACGGAACAGCGCTTGGTAGCGCCAAACGGTCTTGCGGCTGATGACGAGGGAGACGGGGAAAGGCACCGCGTAGTCGAGCTGCAGCGACGTGAAGCCGATGGCGTTCCTGTCGTTCTCAATCGGTTGATTGGCCAAGGGTTGCAACGTCTCACCCTGCTCGATACCCGTGATGTTAACGACCCGCTGCAGGGACTTGATCAGCGTGATCTCGTTCATCTCCACCTTGACGTCCTCCTTGAAAGGGTCCAGCGAGACGATGCTGCCCGGCTGTCGCAGGACCAGGTCGAGCAGCGACTGCAGCTTGCCGGTATTAACGGACTTGACGGGCTTCCGCAACTCCGAGGTGCCGAGCTCGAGGAAGTAGGAAAAGTAGTCGGACGGGTCCAGGAAGAAGTAGTGCTTCATCGACCGCAGCCTCAGGGGCAGCGAGTGCGTCGTCAGGAGCAACTGCAAAAGCGACTCGTTGGCATGCGCGTAGGCGCTGTTGACGTTCTCAAGGAAACGGCTGTCATCAAAGGACGTGGGCACGTCCTGGACGACCTTGCTGACGTCCACGCCGCCGCATTCTCTCACGACGTTGAGGTACTTCCCGGCCAGCAAGACTTTGTCCTTGACGCCTTCCAGCTGAGGAGGGATATCATACTCCCGGATGGTGTATCGCCGCTCCCAGTACTCGTCGGTGTAGTCCTGCTCCAGGCGCTCCCTGCGGATACTCTTTTGCTCCTTGATCAAGAACTCGGCGTGAGGGTCATTGATGCCGCCGTGGTGAAGCCACTCGTTGAGCATCACCATGTACGGCTTGCTAGCATCGCGCAGCAGCGTGGTCAGCAAAGCGCGGGCCGCCGGGTCTCCCGACATTGACTCGAGCCTCTTCGTGATCAGCCCCAGCACGACGCCTCCTTTGCAAATCTTTTTCCCCGAGCCCGGCGCCAAGTCGCCGCCTTCGCGCAACGACTCGAGAATGTTCTCGAAATCGTCCGCGCTGTCGCTTTCTTCCTCGTCGTCATCGTCGTCCAGTAACGCATTCCTCTTGAGCAAATCGTGAGCCAGGGAATACAGATGCGACATCATCTGGCACGTGGGTAATGTGTGGATGTTGAGGACGTGGAGGGTAAAAGTCTCGTTTGTCAGGAACTGCGTCTCTAGCTGAGCAATCATGACGAGGTAGTCGTGAAGGAACTTTCTGATGGAGGCGCACAGCGCGTGATTGACAGCGCCAAACTCCTCTCTGCTCTGCACGTCGACAAACATCTCGAGGGCCGAGTAGTATTTTGCCATCTTCAGCATCGACACCGTCAGGTCCTGCAGGCTGGGGTCCAGGCCTGGCAATATCCTGAATGTTGGCCCCGAGAGACGATCCCTTTCCTCGTGGGGGTTGTACGTCTTGACGAAGCGGATGTACTGACCCTCATAGCCCATGAAGACAAACAGGAGATCCTCCAGCATCACCGCCTCCTGCGCCTCGAGGGACAGCTCGTTCAGCGGTTTCGGCTGCTGGGGCTGCGGCGCCTGGGACGCCAACGGCGGTATTGATATTCGACAAGCCAGGGGAGCCGATGTGTGAGGAAGAAGCGTTGCTTCCGGTTTCCATGGTGCTGCCGTCTCACTTGGTCAGTCGCCAATTCCACTTCAACGGCACAACCATCATGGCATCTCACCTGGAGGACCGTCGACCTTGGGCTCCTTGGGCTTCGCCTCAGCCGTCCGTGGCTTAGCCTCGGTAGCCTTGCCCTTGTCACCTCCACCTCTCCGCTCTCCCCTTTCAGGACTCCTCGTCCGCTGGACCATGGTCTCGAGTTGCGTCACATAGGTTCTTTCCGTCCTCCGCTCCTCTACGCGCCTGTCATCATGCGCTCGGCTTGCCGTCCGGGGGTTACCCGAAGCGGAACGCTTGTGTGCATTGTTCCCGGGTGACGCGGCTCTGTCGCGCCGCTGGTTTTCCCGTTCTCGATCGCGGTCCCGCTCTCTTTGGCGCGCATCGCTCCTCTCGCTGCGCTCGCTTTTGAAGCTCGTCTGGGCGCTCTCTGTACCGCTCCCTGCGGCTGCGGCGGCGGCGGCGGCGGCGGCATTCATGCGCGCTGCTCTTGAGGCTCGTTCCTGGTCAGCAGCGGTGCCGCCGGTCGCGCGGCGCTCGTGGGTTGATACCCTAGTGCCTGACGACATGTCGCCGACTGCATTTGAAGTGTGTAAGACGCCGGGGGAGGGTTTGTTCTCCTGGAAGGTAACTAGTGTCTCGGTCGCGGAACCCGTGGCCTGCTTCTCTCCGGTGGAGGGAAGGGATTTTGGTTGGTCAAAGTGTTTGTTGCTCTTTGTCTCTACCCCTCTATCACAGAGTCGCAGTCCAGGTAGCTAGCTCTCGGCGCGTGGATTGGGTTGCTAGGTACCTTACCGTGCCTTTACTTACTACCTACCCTTAGGTACGCGGTTAAGGTGCCCATTAACCTTGAGCGCGTCTAGTCGGAAAATCCTCGCGTGCTGTTGACCCCAGCCCGGGATGTGCCAGTCCCCTGAAATATTCCGGGTTTTTAGCGTTCGGGGATGATGTGACGGGAGGAACCAATCATAGAGCTCATGCTGTGGGCGGGCGACAGGGGGAGGGGAGCACGATTCTTAGTGTATGTAGCTGCTGCGGAAAGGTACCTCTCCCGTACCTGGCCCGGGCTCATTTAGTGCTGGCTGCTGCTGCTGTGCCAAAGGGAAGCTTGCTTGCGGCTGCGTAGGCCGAGTGCTTGCCTAACCACCACCCACCACACCCACCACCACCTGCCTTTTCAGCCTTCCGCCGTCACCGTTTGTTACCTGGACCTCCAAGCTCCCCTCCATCCGTTCATCCACCACCACCACCACCACCACCACCACCGTCACAACCCCAGCATCCACTCATTCCCGAACCACGACAAACCTCATTCAACAACTGCCGACAGAGTTGACCTGGTCAATTCGGTCCAGCCGCTTTCTCTCTATTTCTATAACAGCCGCACATATACAATACCGCCAAGATGTTTATGGCAAGATCTGAATACGGTATGGCCCCCCTCCAGCTTCCCTGCCCTTTCTGTTCCCTAACAGTTGTCACCCAGACCGAGGAATCAACACCTTCTCCCCGGAAGGTCGCCTCTTTCAAGTCGAATACTCTCTCGAGGCCATCAAGCTCGGCTCCACGGCCATCGGCGTCGCCACCTCTGAGGGCGTCGTTCTCGGCGTCGAGAAGCGCGTGACTTCGACTCTGCTCGAGACCTCGTCCGTCGAGAAGATTGTCGAGATCGACCGCCACATCGGCTGCGCCATGTCCGGCCTCCAGGCTGACGCCCGCTCCATGGTCGAGCACGCCCGCGTCGAGTCCCAATCCCACTCCTTCAACTACAACGAGCCCCTCCGCGTTGAGTCGTGCACCCAGGCCATCTGCGACCTTGCCCTGCGCTTCGGCGAGGGTGCCGAGGGCGAGGAGACCATCATGTCCCGGCCTTTTGGTGTCGCTCTTCTGATCGCCGGATACGACGAGGACGGCCCCCAGCTCTTCCACGCCGAGCCCAGCGGCACCTTTTACCGGTACGACGCCAAGGCCATCGGTTCCGGTTCAGAGGGTGCGCAGGCCGAGCTGCAAAACGAGTACCACAAGGTTCGTATACCCGCCGGCCATTCCTTTCCGGGTCTCGAGACCGCGCAGTAACCCCAGGATACTAACTCATCTGCAGTCACTGTCGATCACGGACGCCGAGACGCTGGTGCTCAAGACGCTGAAGCAGGTGATGGAGGAGAAGCTCGACTCGAAGAACGTCCAGCTGGCGAGCGTAACGAAGGAGAGGGGCTTCAGAATATACACGGACGAGGAGATGGCCGCCGTGGTGGAGAGGCTCCCTGCGAACTAGAGGTACCCGTACGGCGAGGAACGGGATTGGGGGCGAGGGGTTCGATGACACGAACGGTCAGAGGGTTGAAAGATGCGCCACAAGGAGAGCAAGCGAAAGACACATGAGAACTTTTTCTGCTCAGGCAAGAAGGAAAACCCAACCATTGCCCCTGTTTACGAACTCTGGTGCCAGACATCTAGGCGATTCCCACAGTGTGTATCATTATAATGTACTCAACGTGATGATGGCTTCTTTTCATGAGCATATTCTCATCTCTGGCGCGGCCGCTTCCTGATGCGGCCGCCGTCTTTCTCTTTCTCCCCCGCCCCCCTACCCCCTACCCCCCCGAACCGGTTTTTTGTACGAAATGGCATCCCACTCATGACGAGCCAGGAACCCTCACCCCTCTTCCGTGATGACGAGCCTCTCGAGCTCCTGCTCGACGCTCAGCAGGCCGAGGGCGTAAAAGGCCCTCTCAGACTTGGCCACGACGAGCATCGAGTCGTTGCCGTCGAGCTGCTCGAGGCGGTCCCCGATCCTCCGCGGGTTCGACCACACGGGCGGCGGCGCGGCGGGCTGCAGGGCCGGGTCGCGCACGTAGGGCGGGCCCCGCCCCATCGCGGCCGCCTTCTTCCACCCGGACTCGCAGCCCTCGGCGATCTGCCGCGCCGACTGCCAGCCCGTGAGCCGGGAGATGTCGTACATGCGCCTGACGATCCACTGCCGCTGGGCGTCGTCTTTGTACTGCGTGTAGGTGTGCGTCAATAAGATATCCAAGAACAAAGAGGGGGGGGTAATGGCCCCTGACGACCGGGCGGGCGAAGGCATGCTCGCCAACGTCGTGGAGGAGGAAAAGCGTACCTGAATCCCGCCGACAAACAGACAAAATGAGCTCTCGATCAGCGCCGCGCCGACGAGGGTGCTGATCTCGACGGCGTTGGTGCAGTCGTCCGTCAGTCCGGCGGCAATCCGTCCAATCTCGATGGCGAACTTGGCCGTGTGCTGCGCCTGGATGCCCGCGGCGATCATGGCGGCGGGCGGCATCTTGGGGTGCGCGCGGTACAGGTGGATCAGCCCCATATAGTAGTTCATCCAGATCCCGGCCACGGAGAAGGTGCGGTACTGCAGCGTCGGACCGAACGGCGAGTCCCTGTGGTCGGCGTATTCGGCGCCCAGGGGCTGGAACTCCGGACCGAACTGAGACCGGAGGACCTCGAACGCCTCGCGGAGGGACTCCCACTCGCGCATCGCCGCGTCCGCCGCCGCGTCCGAGTCGAGATCTTCCGGCGCCTCTTTCCCCGCCGGCGGCGGGGTTTCGTCCCGCGGCGGCGAGAAACCCATCGGCAACGTCACCTTGCCGAGGTTCGGGAGCATGCCGGGGAACATGGGCGGCGAGCCACCGTTGCCGCCGGGCATCATCCCCGGTGGCGGTCCGCCTCCCGCCCCCCCGAAGCCTCCTCCGGGCGGTCCTCCCATCATGCCCGCGGGCGGCATGCTCATCGGAGGGGCACCGGGAGGCCCGCCAGGCACCCCACCCGTCATCCCGGGGTGCAGACCGCCTCCGGGTACACCGCCTGCCATCCCTGGCGGGGGCCATCCCTGGCCTCTTCCTTGAGGCGGTCCGCCCGCGTTGGGTGGACCTCCGGGCCGCCCGCCAGGAGGGGGACCGAAGCCCTTGAACGACTTGCGTTTCCTCGGGAGGTCCTTCGCCGCGAAGCTGCACAGGCGTCCGAGTAGCAGCATTAGGTGGTCGTACGTCCCGTATCTGCGCGTATCAGCGAGGTCAAGGCCTCGGCGAGGGGTCGGTTGACTCACATAGCCTCGAGCCGGCCCATCGGCGCTCGTGGCGGACACTGAGTCCAGTGCTGGTAATCCATACTGCGCTTTCGTAAGCCCTTTTCGTTATCGATATTGTTCTCAGCGACGACACTTACAATGGTTTTCCTCCGCCCAGCACGCTTTGGTAGACGTCCATCTTACAGTACCACCAGTACAAGTCTCGGAGGTGTTCATAATGCTCAATGTCCCGGTCCGTGCAGTAGTTGTTCATCGGCGGCTCATCGTCCTCGTATGAAACGTGTTGGTTTGTGATCCTGCTGAGAAGGCCGAGGTCGAGATCGTCCAGGTCGTGGCTCATCATGTGTGTGTTGTCGTGGCCCATGTAAAAGGGATCCAGCGGCTGGCTCTGGTTTTCCTGAAACAACGCCCTCCTGGCTCTCTTCAGCGGCAGGATGTTCTTGGTCATCTGCCTGAAGGGCACCTCCCTGATCAAGAGCCTAGACCCGAACAGATGGTTGCACCACTTGGTGTGATCCGAGTTCCACACCTCAAAGTACCCAAGCAGGAGAGAGGCCGCCAGCGTGGCGGGTTGCGTTCTCCTCTTGGGGCTCCGCAGGTTCTTTGCGATTCTGCGGATGGCAAGGTGATAATGCTTCATGGCCGCCATTGGTGGGACTTTCTGCAGTTTGGCTATTTGCAACGCCCCCAGGGCCAGCATGGCCTGGAGGAGCGCCGGGTGGGTGAAGGATATGATGGGGAAAGTGTCTGTTCAAGTCAGTCAAAGTACCAAGACCCCAGCACGGGGCATGAGCTCACATGTCCAGATGTTGTGACCGGCCTTGGGCACCGAGTAGTTGTTCATCAGCTTCGAGTGGTCGAAAGGATGTCTCTCGTATAGGGACATGCTCGGTCCTGTGACGTTGATGAAATGCCAGAACAAAGCGGCTGTTCGCTCGTCGTTCAGTGGGGAGTTGTTTGGTGTGGGTATGTATGACGTGAGGATGGCTTCGTCGGCAAAGGAGGAAAAGGTCCTCATCTTGGTTCCAAAGCCGTCCCAGGGGCCATCGTTGCGGCTCTGCACCAGCTGGCCGTAGGCGCTCTTCTCGCCCATCACGTCCTCGAAAGCGTCATCCGAGTCGGGCATAGATTCGTCCTCCTCCGAGTACAGGTACTCTATCTCGGCGTCCTCTGTGAGTTGGTTTCTCTGGGCAGCCGCGTTGTGATTGGAGAAGACGCCCATCTGCTCCACGCGCGCATGCCCTGGTGCTGCAGCCGCCGCTTGTTCTTTCCATGGCTCCGTCGGGCTGCGAACGAATATGCCGCTATCTGTGTTGGGACTGACCAGGCTGTTGCGATGCCCACCAAATTGCGCCTGGAACTGGCTGGTTGGCGAGGCGATGGACGGGCTCGAGTGCATATGTTGCTCTCCGTACGGAAACTGGTTAAAGTCAAAAGGTGCCGGCAGGGGCTGACCCTGAAGTTGGCTCGGGTGCTGCTGGCCGGGTAAGCCTTGGCCATAGTGAAGCATCGGCTGCCCCTGAAATTCCAGATGCTGTGGCGGCTTGGGGGCTATCGGGGCCAAGGGAGGACCATTGGAAGGCTTTGGCGGAGGGTTGGGAAGACGCTGGAAAGATGAGTTTGACGACTCGGGAGGGTATACAACGGGGCCGTAGACGCCGTTGAGGTTGAAGGATGCGATGGGATCCTTGAAGATGACGCGCTGGTTGTAACCCTCGCAATGCCTCTTGGACTTTATGCAGTTATTGCAAATGGGCCTTCCTTCATCGCATTTGATACGGCGTTTCCGGCAGGCTTCCGATCACAGTCAGCCATCTTACCGGAAAGAGGGGAGAACGGCACTCCCAGGGGGGCGGCAAAGATTCTAGTCTAAGGAGGGGATGGCAGAGTAGCCTCGTACGTACTGAGACAGCCCGTCTTGGTCCTTTTCCTGGCGTTCGCCTTCTTGCGGTTCGAATCCTCGTTACCGTTTCCCTCGTTGTTGTCCGAGGTCTTGGTCGGAGACTTGTCGTCCTCGAGTGCCGTGGGGGAGTCCATTTTAGACGATGCTGGTGTGCTGCGAGTGGATATCGAGTATGCGATGAGGCTGTTAGTCCATCAGTGCCTGGTGGTCAACGTGCTGCATTGTCCGGCGTGTGCGACTCTGCGGCGCAGCGGAGAGCCGGTGCTCTCGTCTCCACAGTCGGGAGATGTCGAGCCGGAGTCCCAGTCGAGTATCGCGAGGGCAAAGAAACCGTTGCAGATGAAAAAGATGAACAGCCGAGCTGTTCGGGAGACGATCAATGTTGGGAAGCGAGGCGGCGTCGTCCCTGAGCCACAAGCGCCAAGAGAGCGGGGGTGTGATATGGTATCGCGGTAGCGCCAACGAAAGGCTATGTATACGGGCTTTATGTATACGGGCTTTATCCGATCTTGTGCGCGGCAAAGAAGATCGGGAGAGGAAGGCGGAGGGACGTAGGAAGGGCGCCCATGGAATAGATGCTTTTTAAGCAGCCATGGACGGTGGAAGCAAGTGAAACAAGCCGGTGCTACTTTGACTTCGCCGAATGGGCTGTCATGGGTTAGACAAGATGCATGGACTCGTGGGGTAGGACGGGGGGGGAAGGCTGTGATGGGTAAGGATGTCTGCAGCAAAAGTTGAAGGGAAGTGCGCCCCTTGTTCCCAAGGCACGCACAAGGACTAGAGAGATGACGGCCGAGGGTCAGTCGGGTAGGCAAAGTAGGTAGGTTGGGAAACGTTCAACGTATTGTGCCTCGAGTTAGGGTATCTCGAGTCGAAGCTGGAGAAGGAGGGGTGTGTTGGGAGGAATATGCAGCACAAACAACGGGGATGGATGCCACGGCCGCCAAGCAGCGGCGGCGAGGAAACAACTGATAGGAGGAGGCGGAGAGAGCCGGGGTGGTGTTGGAGGGAAGAATACGAAGCGGTTGGCACCTCACCCCGATATGTTACCTGCTGAGGTGCCAGACCGGTCTGTTAGGACAAATAAAGAACGAGACAAGAATGTCTCTGGGTGCATCTATCTTTACCTTACACGCCTCGGACTAGGTAGGTACATACTCTTGTCCCTCGTAAGCGCGCGAGATGCTCTTGCGTACTGTACTACAGGCGCTATCGTTGTCTTCTCTGCTGCTGATGCCGCTGCCGCTGCTTCCACCGCTCTGGTGGGGAGGTGGTGTAGGTACGGCGGGCCAATGGTCCCCAGCTTGGAAGACGATTCAGGACGTCGAGGGGAGAGAGAAAGAGAGAGAGAGAGAGAGAGAGAGAGAGAGAGAGAGAGAGAG
>MU843022.1:0-68747 GCA_030867305.1 Colletotrichum zoysiae | reverse complement strand
GGGGGGGGGAGGGACTGGGAGAGCCCAAGGACCAAGGTGCAAATGGATGTGTTGGACCGTGTGGAAAGATGGAGCGTGGCCCGTGTAGAGTCCAGACAGCGGATGACGGGCAGCAGCCGAGAACAAAGCGCCTACAAGGTACCTGGTCTCGTTGAACGAGGGGGCCGGGACGGGACTGGGATTGTGGGATTCATGCTCAATGTCTCTCTGTCTATCTGTCTCTCTCTCCTTACGAGTCGTATATCTCACTATTATTATCTCACTATCCGATATCGAGGGCCCTGGTGCAGCAAAGAGGAAAGGAGGGGAGCCGAGGAAGGGCGACGGGCGATAAGCGTAAGCGGACGAATGAACGAATACTTCATTACGATGGATGTATTAATACGTGTTGTACCTATGATCCCATCCGAGCCGCCGCCGCCAGTAGGAAATGACATGGACATCTGAGTGAGGACCACTGATTGGGGAAAAATTGGGGAAGTCAGTGACATCCGGCGGCAAGGGCCAAGTCAAGTGGGGTGGGATTGGGGGTTCCGCCGCCTGTCGTGCTGTGTTGGGCGGCGTCACATCCATCAGAAGCATGACCTGATTTCTAACCTGAACTACCTACCTACCTACCTTACTACGGATGCTATTAGGCATTTACATATGTACTACCTACCATATTCAACTAGTAGGTTACCTACCTACCTACCTACCTACCTAGGTAGTGAACTATGCGTACGTACCTGCCTTGGTAACATAAAGATCTCACACCCTCCTACCTACCTCGTATACATAGATAGATACCTAGTAAAGGTGTCTAGACTGCCTGCCACCTACCTAGGTAACTGGTGAGACAGGGAACCGCATCTCGCAGAGAACCACAGATGGATACGGTACGTACCGGTCCCGCACTGGACTGCACCACACCACACACCTAGGTAGGTACCTAGGTACCTACTGCTGTTCCTACCTACCTACTTCGTAGGATGCTGCGTGCCTTATTCGTACCTCTCTTTTTGGCGTCCGCGGATTGTGTGTGTCTGTGCCCGCCTAATCCCAGTCTGGATCGTCAGCTCCTCCCCACCACCACTGTCAAAGTGTAATGAATGTAGGTAGGTACCTACCTGCACCTGCACCTGTCGCACGGCATTTCATGCCGCATTTTGTTTGATCATCACTATCCGTCTACACAGTAACCCCCCTTCTACCCCGGGGGCTGGGTTGAGCATCGAGAGTCTTCGCCAACAACCACTTGAATTCACTCTGACTTAAACTACCTAGGTACGGATACCTAGTGTAGACAAATCCGGACGGGAGGCTGCTCGCTGATAATGGGTGCCGGCGTCGGCCCGCCGTTGACCAGCTGTCTGTAGGCAAACGCTACCTACCTGCCCGTGTACGGTACTGTACCTACCTACCTCTTATCCGTATACTACCTACTTACTAAGGTACCTATCTACCTTACCTAGGTACCTAGGTAGGTAGCTAGGTATGTACGGAGTAGTCTGAACTGAATCAACCAGTACGGACGGGGTCGATCCGCGACGAGCTGTTGCTTCTAGGATGCCCTTGCAGTTTTGCCCGGACCCCAAGGTCAATGCTGCGTCAACTCTTATGCAACGTGCAGACAGACATTCGCATCGTCGACTCTATCTGCAAAGGGACGGATACATTAACATCAGCCTAACTGCCATCGCCAGCAGCTTTGGGCGACCTGAATGAATGCAGCTCCAATGCCCGGCATATGCAACTCTAAAACGGTCCGCCACTGCTCAAACTAACGTCCTCTTGCCTAGGTAGATCCTCAGATTGCACTGACGCATGTCCACCGCAGCTAGTACCAATAGTCACCTGTTCTAGTGTGGCCTGTATATCAATTCATGTTTTGTAGTATAAACAGACACGATGCCGGCAAACAAGGTCGGATTCCTCTGATTGCCCCCTCCACTAACCCACCAACCAACCGCCCGTCGTCTCGCGGCATCGCTTTCACCCTCCCTTATCCGGTACTAGGTCCGGGCAACGACGTCCAGCATCTAAACCCCAAAAGGTGCCTAGAAAACCTTGGACGTCAGCAACTCGCCACTTAAACTTTTGGCACGTCCGTTAAAGTGAGACTCATCAGGTCGATAATAAGGTCGGCCGACGGCTCAAGCGTCCTCGACTTCTTCTTCTCGCCAGGGGTTAGTCACTCTGGAATTGGCCCATTCGCCCCGGAGCACCAACTCCTTGAACTCGTACAGGTTATGCGGATTCCGAATCATCAGTTGCGCTACCACAGCAACATTTAGCCGCAGTCCTCGCTCGTCTCCGCATATCTGCTACTCCAGATTCCACGTCCGGACAGAACGTCACTAGTGGAGCATGCCCACTCCCTGTCCGGGCCCACACTGGCCGGCTGGCCTCCGGACCTGCCTCCGGCGCGTCCGCTCCTCGAGAGTACCGCACACTGTGATATGGACTCGGCAAACCTGCGCTTTTGGATGCCGAGCTCAAGATTATATGAATGATAGTCATACGTTTCCTCATCAATATCACCTTGCAGTCTTGCTACGTGTTGGCGGCTTTGTCCTCGTTGGACATCGTGTATCTCCACCCCAACCGCCCTGACCAGCACTTGTGTTGACCGGGTGCCCGCTTCCATATCGGCCGGTGTCGACCGCGGGAAATGATCGTCTGTGTCTCTCATTCCCGGAGGTTGCTGCTAGGAGGTAGCTCGGTCACGATTTTCCGAGCAGCGTATCGAGCACGGCAATGCCCCACTCATACCTAGAGTCGCTGAAAGAGAGCATCTTGCAAAAACACAAATTTGTCATGCGGGCATTTTTGACAATCCTAGTCTCAACCAAGTCTGCTCGTCTTTGCCTTCGCTTCGGGGCTTGAGCCGGACCTAAGCACGGCGCGAAAAGGCGGCGGCAGAAATGTGGGCAAGAGACCCGCATCGCCACCACCCCCGATGCCGATATCACGAAACCAAGCCAGGCTGGCATTGTTCCGCCCCCTGATCGCCCATGCGGCAAGCGCCCAGATTTTTCCATCAAGCCAACACTCAACGTTTTGTGCATCTTAAAAGTCCTCCGTTGCCACCGACTTGTGCTCGGCCATCGCAAGTCTGTCTGGCCCTGCCACTGGAGCGAGTCTACGGATGGCGATCCCCCAACCATTCAGCAGTTTACAGTGGCCTACTGCTGCTTTGTGGCTTCCGAAAAGCATCCCGCAGGTCGAAACCAGTCAGCAAAGCCGAGTCGATTAGCAGACGGTGAACCCGAGTCAGTCGCGCGTGCCATCCGCGACCCCAAGGCACGGGCGGTTAGGCCTGGCCAGCTAGTCCTCTCGCATGACCTTCCTCGAAGGACAAGTTGTCGACTTGCGAACCCCTCGGCCGAAGCTCTGGCCCTCTCAATGTCGTCTCTTTCTTCATTTGCACGTCCTGTCCCACCATATTGCTTAGTGGCTTGCGCTTGTTGATCTGTTGACCCATCAGCGGCAAGCTAACCTCCTCCTGGCTGTCAAGAGTTTCTAGTTCGCTCGGCTCGCAAAGAGACGCATTCCGCCTCCGGCGACGCATGGTTAAGGCGATTGGCCAACCCTGTCATCCTTAGCGAAACTGGGACGCGGCAATCCCAAGAAACAGAGACGGCTTTGTTTGTTCTTCTCTTGTGTCTTACAATCTCATCTGCGTACTTTAGATCATAACAACCCTCCCTCAGCCAGCTGTGATGTGCTCGACCCCTGCCGCTTCTGACCTAGTCTCATTCCTCTCCGTCCAACAGTAGAAAAACAAGCATTGTTTGTTTATTTAAATTCTAGCCGCTTCCTCGCCCCCATTTCCCGGGCACCCACCATTCTGGGCTTCTGCTCCTCGGCCCGTCTTGATGGATCGGGAAAGGCGAGGGGATGGGGGAGAGGGCTCCCGCCACCGGGAGCCGGATTTGGCGTGACTGACGGCGGGGGCTGCGGCCGTCATTCTCTCCCGACCGGTGAGCCGGCAACCATGACTGGCCTAGATCTGGGAAACATTCCAGGCTCTGGGAAGCCGGAGGGCCCACAAATGCCCCCCGACGTAATGGATTCGCAATGCTGTTTTACTTTCCCTCTTTTGTTTACATTCGTCACAGACAGCGGCGTGTCTTGGAGGGAGCCGGTCCCCCGAAAGAAGGTACACACACAACCCATTCTTCATTTCTTTACTCTTTCCAATGGAAGCTGTGCCTCGTATATTGATTAATCTATTCGGTGGGAGGTATAAATACCATCTTGGTGTACAGTGCTCCTTTTGCCGTAGGCAAGCAAGCAAGCAAGCGATCATTATAAAAAGAGACTGTCCTGTTCGTACAGTGAGCTGAGAAGATGGGGTTAGAACTCGCCCTTCCCACACGTCATTCGGTGCAATATACAATATACAATATACAGTGTGTAGGTGTGTGTGTGTGTGTGTGTGTGTGTGTGTGTGTGTGTGCGTGTGTGTGTTTGTGTGCGCTGGAGCAGAATTACAGTAAACGATAGCGACGAGGTCGTGAGATGAGGGCATGTTGCTTTGTGGTCGCTGATTTCTTGCACATCTCGTACCGGCCCGCCTCCATCCGGAACGCCTTGATATCCGTTCAAAGGATTAAGGTTTCTGGCTCTGCGGATTCCTTATCCTTCGGGGATGGCCAACACCTCATGCGAAAAGAAAAAGGGGCACCACCACCACGACCACGCTAACGGCATGCGCGCAAGCAAGAAAGGAACCGAGCTTCCTTTCGATCCCCTTTTGCGTCTCTCTATAGCTCCATCCGTTTTCTTCTCCCGCCTTACTGGAACCACTTCTTGGTGGTCATCTTGGCGTTGGCGGCCGCGGCGGCCTTCTGATTCGTCACGCGGCGGAACTTCTCCCGGTTCCGAGCGTCGAGCAGACCTGCGGGGCCGTCGTCCTGGAACCAGTGCTGACCCGCCCCAACGCTCGGCTGCGCCGCCGCCGACGGCGAAGTCAGCTGTCGGCTGGGTCGGGTCAGGGGCCCGCGCTCGTCAAACATCATCTTGACGCGCTGAACCTTGCGCAGCTTGACAAGGCCGTACCAGCAGACCAAGAGGGAGCAGATGGTCGAGGTGGTGGTGACGCCCACGAAGCCCCAGTTAGTTTCCTCAATGAAGTTCTCGAGGTTCATTCCGTAGAGACCTGCGAGGAAGGTGCCCATGGCCAGGCCGAGAGTGCCGACGCTGAATTTGAGATCGAGAAGCATAAGGGCGTTGCGGTTGGCGTCGAGGATGGCACGGATGCTGTGGCTTCTGTTAGCAAGGACAGTCTTTTTCCAATAAGCAAACAAGCATCAGAGGGGCAACGGGCTTACATCTCCTCGGTGTTGCGAATACCAGACACCAGGTTCTGCGCCTCCTGAACGATTTCGTCGCACAGCTTGTTGTAAGACTCGAGCAGCAGCTCCACCTCGGTGTGGTCGTCGACGCCGCGGTAAAGGTCATGTGCTTTCTCGGTCAGGTACATGGCGGCGAGGTCGTCGTCGGCCTCGAGCAGCTCCTCGATGGCATCGCGCACGAGCTTGGCCTTCTGCTCGAAGGTGCTCACCCGCTTGGACAGGATGAGCAGCACGCGCAGCTTGTGCCGGTCGATGTCGTGTTCGAGCTCGCTGAGAACGCGGATGACGGGGTCCCGCACGGACTCGAAGTCGGCCTCAAGCTCCGAGGTGACGGAGGTCAGCACCGCCTCGAGAGCGCGGAACTCGTACGGCAGGCCGTTGACGCCGCCCTGAACGTGCTTCTGTTTGAGCTTGCCCTGCAGGTCGTACATGAAGGCCGACTGCGGGTACGACGTCTTGGAGCCGTACACGTCGAAGAGCAGCACGCGGTCCTTCTTGATCAGGACTTTTAAGTGGAGCAGGTTGAGAAGGATCGCGCTCTGGCGGACGAAGATGTGAGGCAGGTTGGAGGAATCAATCTTTCGCAGGTCGCGGGGCAGCAGGCCGTACTAGAATCACCCCGTAGTCAACATCTGCTAGGAAGCCCCCGTTTGGGTTGGTGAAGTCAAACCTTTGCGATGAGCTCCGTCTTCTTGAACTCGCCATCTACCAAAATCACCTCGCCGTTCTCGTCCACCTCGGTGCATCGCAGCCTGGGCTCCAGCGCGGCCTTCGCTGTCAGTATGCGGCGGCTGTTGAACATGGAGCCGGCCTCGCCGTCGTCGTGGAAGGGTAGGTCGTTGGGCTTCAGCGCCTTGGATCCTCCTCGGCCTCGTATGCCCCATAGCCTCTCCTTCCACGTCCGGCGCGGCGCCGAGGAGTCCTCGTCGCAGGCGTCTCGTCTCACACAGGTGGTGCTGAAGAATGAGACGGGCGAGGAGGGTAGATGAGTGAGCTTGCGTTTGCGGCTCGCCCGGGTGATGACGGAGTCGGAGCTGGAGCTAGAGCTAAGAGGCGAAGCTTGAAGGAGCCCCGAACTCCTGCAATGGGTCGAAATCGGCCTCGTCGTCGTCGTCGCCGCCCCTGTCCTAGAAAGCCTTCTGGCAAGGCATTGGGGATTCTGAGCTGGCCGGGCTGAGCTGGCTCGGATGGCAGCAGTCGTCGCGGATTCGGCACATTGGTTCCGACTGAAAATCGAAGAGGCCTCCGTTTGCGATCGCAGAAATCGTAGCAGGCTCGTCGATGGAACCGGGGTTCGGATCGCTGGAGGCATTGTAACGGTCCAATACCACACAATCCCCTCTCCCGGGGATGTGTGAAGCTGGGGAGGTCGTCCGGGGGGTTGACTTGGATCTTGTAACCTCTGTATCCGTATGTGCGCGATGACCACTTTTTTTCCTCGATATTTTACAGGTATGCAGCTAGATAGTTGAAAGTTGGGTTCCATGTGCACGGTCCAAGTGACTAGTCCTGTTTTTTTGACATCATTTCGCACTGTTCCCCCACGGTACGGCGGAACCCACTGACTGAAATCTCGAGACCCTCTCATGGTTTGGATGACGATGAAATGTCTTCGTAGACAACGTCGTTCGGGTCTTCATTGTTCCCTCACGACTTCCACTCTCGCTTCTTTCTCTCAAATTTTCGATTGTTTAACCCGATCCCCCCCATCCATTCGAGGTCAAGGCTGAGGAGAACTAAGGTTTTTCACTTACACCATTAGTACCTCAGCTCTGGTTTTCTCTGGAACGAACCATTAGTACCTAGACCTTGCCCTCTAGTCGGCTGGGCTCCCTCGACAGTATTACCAGATAAATCTCTGAGATGAAAATGCCCACATAACCTCACCTGGGGATACGGGAGCGAACTGGAAGGTGTTTCCTTCCCCAACGGATCATGCAGTTGACCCCTATCAAAGTCAGAGGCAAGCGTGGCAAACCCCCTTCGTCCAAGGCACCGACCAAGCAACCGGTAAAGACACGTACATCACGACTTTCGAGTCGCTTGTCAGTCAAACGCAAATCGCTTCTGGAGCGGCAACTGCCTCTCGAAATCATCGAGCGTATCTTCGTCCTCAGCGAGAACCTCAACTTCCCACGTTGCAGCCCTCTCGTCGGCCGTCTTCTCTCCGGTAGATCCACGCTTGTCAACATCCTCACAGCTGCGTTCCACCCTACGTGGGATTGTTGGTTTGGTGTCAACAGACGCGCGCTTAAGACGGTCTTGAAGCGCGATGGCACAGAAGATTCACGGAGAGTTTGGCGTCATGAGAACTTCCCCGAGTTCTTCCCGGGAAATCCAGAGTTTCAGGTATGATAAGATTACGCAGGGCGGTCCCAGATCACTAAACCGCTTGTAGTCCTCCGTGCTAGCATCCCCTTGGCTTAACGTGGACATCATGTTCGACGCCCGGCAGGTTTGGGCCTGGCGCTTCGCTCGCGACAGGTGGTACTCGCATTCCCACGTTGGTCCAAAACAAGAGGATGCGGACTTGATTGGCTCCTTGGACTCCCCTCACGATCGGGTTGGCGGTTTTGGTCACTTTGAGCCAAGGGGCTGCTTCGAATATGACTGGCTCGCCTACGGGCTTAACAGCTCAAAACCGGCGCTCGACTTTTATGTTGATGTACACCCCAAGACAACTATCCCAGACGGTCTCATTACGGGACCATGGACACCGGAGCAGCAGAGGCTTCTTTTTTGGCTTCGGAGAGGCGGAGCAAAGATTCAGGCCGAACACCAGACCTGGGAGGCAAGTGATCGGATGCGTCGAAACGACCTTTGGGGGTGGTTCAGCAGCTAACACACGGGCAGACGTTGCGGGTTGGCCTTCAGAACGCCGTCACACATCGGAACCCAGGAAACCTGGATGGACGTCTGGTGCACATGCTTTTCCTGCTGGACGACTTCTTCCCCTCACAAGGGCTCGAGGACGAGCTGTCTCTCTGGCCGCTGGATGTCTTGGAGGAGGAACATGCCAAAGTGGTCAGGCTACTCGAGGCAAGGGGTCGCAGCAAGGCTGGGCCCCTACCCGAGCTCATACAACTCGAGAAGCGCATGGCAGACTACCACCGCCGCGAGGTCAATCACCTCATGTCGAGACGAAGTCGGAGCTAACGTCTGATGTCACACCCGATGCTGACTGTCAGTCTTCTGCATTATTCAGGAAATTACCGTGAGCCAGGGAAGGAGGAGCTGTACATAGGCGACAGGTGTGGCTTGATTCTGCAAATATCTCGACATCTCGTCGAGCCTCACCTAATACCTTTTGGTGTAATGCGTCTGCCAAGGAGCAGACTGGCGAAAGACGAGAGGATGAGGATCCGGTTGAAGTCATCCGAGATGAATGCAATGATAGCATAATAGGGGCCAGTACGTCTGCTTCGAGATATTATGCACGTAGGTTTGATGAGCATCAAAGCCAGTTCTACCGAACTGACTTAATCAGAGCGTACGAGCGTCACGTTTCTCATCAAGAATTGTTGATATGCAGGCACTGCCTCGGACCGAAAGGTTTCTCAAGCCCCTGGCATTTTCCTCACCGTAACCCTATTACCCGAACCGTAAAGAGTCTTGAGTGATAACCTGCACACTTCGTTTCCTCAATAAGTGTCTCGGTACATGGGAGTGAAGACATCCATGACGGTGCTTGGCCATGGGGGCGTCACCCACCTTACTGAGCGTATAGATTCCAAAAACATGACACCGTCGGCCCTCAGTCTGCTAATTATTCTCACGCCCCGGTCGTGTTGCTTCCGAGTGGTGTAGTTGATTCATCACGTTCGACTGTGATAGGTTTACGAGATCATCGAAAGGTTCCTAGTTCGATTCTGAGTTCGGAGATGTTCTTTTCTTTTCTTTTTCTCTTTCCTGCTATGAAGATGTGTCCTCGCGGGCCCGGTACACCCCTGCAATTGATTCTTTCCTGGCCCGGTCTTCAAATCAGCGCCCGTCATCCAACGTCAAGAAGCATATTCCCTGACAACTCCTGTCATCCTTTTACGGACTACTCCATGCGTATCCTGTTTTCACGCTCCTAGGCTTGCTAGCCACCTTTGATGAGATGGTTCCATGCAGACATGGGCAACCCGACACAAGGCCGGCGCTCTCGTCTCCCAAAATCATGCGAGTAACCGTACAAAGAACACACCGTAAAGGGGAAGAGAGGGTCAGAGTGGAAACACATCGCAGGTTGAGGCATTGGGCATGGGCTCCAATCCGACATGCTCTAATTTAGCAAGGCAGTCTCCCTAGTACGATCTTGTGGGGTGCCAACAATAAGGGGGCTTGTGTAGGAGAAGGACATCAAACCCTAGGTAAAGAGTGAGTGTGGACACCAAGACCGACTTGGTTCCAACGCACTCATAGTGTGTCATTGAGTGTCATGAGAATGGTAGGTATGAATATTTGCTGTAATTTCTTTGACGGGAAACAGCATTTGGCGATGTCGTGCCCAAGAAGACATAGTGACACTTGACCAGTTCCATGGGTAGCAGCAGCTGGCCTTCTCTGAGTCCTAGCTGTTGGAGCACTGACAGGCTCACGCCCAGTGCGACTGCGACTACGTACGTGGGGCCGCGTCTCGGGATGACCCGACATTCTCATCCACGCCCAAAACAGGCGTTTCTCGAAAGATCTGACAGACTAGAGAACGTTTACGAGAGAGCGATGCTCGAAACGGATCCCCTCGCATAGCCCTCGCGTCACCCGGAGTGACAAAGAAGAACTGGGGGCACTCGCCTACGGTTGTCGCGGCCTCTACGTTCCACTTGCCACGTACAAGTGTCGTGAAGGCAAGGACAGTCAGTCGCCACCCCAGGAACATTACAACCCACTGACATCCGAAAGTCCCGGCCCCCAAAATACCCATCTGGCGGGCGTTGATACATCGGCGACCAAGAGCCTTTGCGGCCCCCGCGGCACGCACTTCGGACACGTCCATCTCCTCAAATATTCCCCATTCGTCTCGCCGAAACGCTGCGTCATTCTGTCCCCCGCAAGGTAGCGGCGAGCCGTATCGGGCAGGCCAGTCTTCTATCGGAGACTTCATCTGCCGGGTGAGCAATCCGGCCAGGGCCTTGGCCTTGGAGGAAGAGGCCTGGCCGAGATGAAGTTCCTGGGAGAAGGACCAGTTCGTAGAGATCTCGAGCGAGAAGCCCCATCTCCACTGCCTTCGGGGTACCAGAATCTGGCATCTAGCATCTCGCCCCCCGCGATAGATTTCCAAAGCGCCCGCCCACGGCATAAGAAACCCCCCCACCAGCTTCGCGTGCCAGCCAGCCAGCCAGGAAGCTGTGCCCGAAGAACGCACCAACTTGGTGGCAACCGTCAGACTCTTACGCCGCAGTGTTTGCCTGGAAGCCAAGGAACCTCGTACGCGTGCGCGCACACACACGCGCGCGCTCTCTCCCCCCTTCGGCCAACCTCGTAGCCCAGGCTTCTGGGCCCATCGTGACTTCACCAATCTCCTGTTCCCTTCCACATCCTCCTGAGGCCAGTGGTCGTCTTCCCTGTTTCCCGAGTGTAAGCCTTAGAACACTCGTGTAAGGCCCCACGGCACCTAACTGACAAACGTCTCGAACACCACTAGGTGAAGGCCCTTGAGAGGGCACTGGGCCATCCCCATCTGTCTCGCGGCCCGAGATGCACTCGGGTATCAGAATGAATCATCTTCCGTACCCTTCTTCAACGGCGCCAGGCCACCGTTTCACATACGTACTACCCCAAAACCGCGCAGTCTGAACACGAGGTACTTCTCTCTTACGGCGAACAGTGCCCATCGTCAAGGTACTCTCCTTGAAGCAGCCGTGAAGACCGTTTGCAGACCCCTCGCTCAACCCCCCTTCGTGCGTTGGCCAGTCCAGTCCAAATGGACCCGTTAGCGTATCCAGCAACAGTCATATGACAGACACTTTGGGCTGGTGTACAGTGAACAAGGACTTTTCCCAGCCCTACCTACCTTTACTGGAAAGATCCCGGGAGGGTCGAATCCACCGCGCGGAAGCGAGGTTCCTGTGTGTGCTGGCGGCGGTATGACTCACATTCCAACCATGCGTGCGCCATTATCGCCGACGAACCATCGGCGTTGCTGGGCTGCGGTTTGCAAATACCCTGGTCAAACATCAGCAGTGAACAGTTGGTAAAGTGTTGCCAGCCTCATTGAGCACGCGCATCGGAAGTTCTCCGTTAATAAGCAACAGAAAGGTTCTTGGTGTACCAGCAACGTGACGTCTCACAACGCACACTTCCACGAGCCGTTTCCAGCGCAGAGACGTGAATACACAGAAGCGAATTCGGTCCCAAATCTGGTAGAATTTGATTAATAGGTCAGACAGAGCAACAACTCGTCTCATGGTCAAAAAGCTAGCTATGAATCTCTCGAATATAGCTTCATCGCTTTTTCGGAAGTTGTAGTAACACGTGCTGTGTCATTTCGATCCTTGTGTGAAACTTTTCGATAATCGCGGCCACTGACATGCATCTGCGTGCAGCGAATGAGATGTGCCTCGTTTTGCTCGTTCTGGTCGCCCCTTTCGGATCTCCCTTCGAGCGCTCAGTCACACATGCCCAAACTCTGATTGCGGCTGGTCGACTCGACAGAGCCGTCGTCTCCGTCCCAAAATGCAGATTAGCCGAGAACCTCATGTCGTCGGGCTATCAAACGCGAGAAATTCAAACGCAAAATCGACTCTCTTCTTCAGGGGGTGATCGTACAAACACAGGCGCGGCAAACAGCCGCCATAACATCAATCCTCTTCGCCGTCCACCTCTCCAATGCCCAGGTCCGTCCTTTGATGATGCATGCAAGATTACCACGCTTTTCGTGCCGTTCCTCGACGCCATCTAAGCTGTTTTAAGGACTCGATGAACCGCCAGGTGGTATCAAAGCTCTTTCCGTTCCCCGCCACCCCGTATTTGAGTTTCGTTTTAACAAAGGAAAATGAGGATAATGCACAAGAAGGCCAATTTGCCTATGAAGATTGACCGTTTGGGTATTTCGGGAAGTTTGCACGAAACGTGCTCAGTTTAGAATACCGTCCCACATGCCCGGTCCGCGGTACCCATCAATTGAGTGAAGGGCTGTGTTGTAGACCGGTGTGGCTTCGTTGGCGCAGCATACGCGCTTGCGAGGGGAGCCTCGCTCGTTCGTGGCCTTGTGGTTGCCCCTCGGACGAACCAAAGACTGAGTCCACTGCTTCCCAGAGTAGTTACCAGACAGCATGTCCCGAACATTCTCTTGAAGGGAAGCGTCGACGATTGAAACACCGCGGGCCCGCTTGCGGGAAGACATGCCAGTCGGGGTCACATTGTCAGACCGGTAGTTCTGGAGTTCTTGGAGTGCTCGTGCGGCATCGTTCGCGGGGTCGTGAACCATGGCGTCCAATTCACATTCTCTTTGAGCCAGCGGAGTGTCCAACGACATATCTCCCAATCTTCCAACCGGGCCGGTGTAAGATTCGGGCGACGACGTGATGCAAGTCTCTTCGTAGTCTTCGGGAACCGAGGTGATCGTCGGTCTCAGGCTCGCCCTCTCACTACACAGCTTCGCAGACCGGAATCGCGCCTGAACCCCCAATCTGGGGGCCGGCGCGCTAGCCAGTGACGATGCTGATGAGATGGAGGAAGAGCGCGAGGCTTGTGAAGAATCAGAGACCATCGATTCGGGAGAAGACGCAGTCGAGATTGAGGCGGCGAGAGAGGATCGGCGAACGGGGAAATACCCCTGGGGCGACGAGGTGTTCGGAACGGGCCAGCGATCCAGGCACTGGGTAGCACTGACACACGAAGCCTGGGCCATGGCGAGGCCCATGGCACCCCCTTTGCTGGCGAGGTGAGACACAGCACTCACTGCAGGAGTGCTGTATCCGCTTGACTGGGGCGTGAGACGAGGGGTGGGCAGCAGACCGAGGGCGGGAGCCAGCCGACCCGGAGTATATACAGTGGCCGGGGAAGGCTCCATAATAGTCGGGGTCTGGAATGATCGCGGGGTGGGAGTAAGCTCTGACGAGTCATAACCCAATCCGCAAGCGCTGGTCGCCGACGTCACATTTTGAGCAGCCGAGAGCATGGTGCGATGGCGGGACAAGGTGCGAGGGGCGGCGTGGAGGTGAGCCGTAGGGATCAGACCTTCGATGTTGTCCAGCTCGGGGTTCAACTTGAGAATGACCGTCTTCCAGTTCGAGCTCTGCTGGGCGTACCACTGGGCCGAGGTCCCCGGTGCTGGAGGAGACGGGGGCGTGTACTTCAGCACAATCTCGGTCCATCGCTGAAAAACTTCGTCGACGATGTGTAATTTCCAGTCAACCGCCAAGAGAAAAGCAATCTCGTTCTGGTTGATTTCTGCAGTGTTGAGGCCTGAAATCTTACTCCAAGCTCGCGCCGAATAGTTCCGGTCTTGAAGATATTTTGAAGCCAAGATGAGCGCAGCAAGGAACATGCGACGGCCACACTGAAGCGCGCGGCACTCATGCTTGTCGTCGGGTTGCTCCATGGTGAAATCATGCTTCGGAACGTGGGGCTTGATCAGGATCAGGTAGTACAGGGCAACTTGCAAGGTCGAATAGCTGGTGCGAGAGCGGCGCAGGGTCTCTTGTATGAAGGTGCGCAGCGGCAGCACAGCCTTGCTACCAAGTTCATTACGGCAGACGGCAGAGGATAGGGGCCAAATAGCCTCGACGATCTGAGTCGACGAATCTAGAAGCGATACCGGGTCAGGAAACATCTCAGTTGCGCGCAATCTCCTATTATGGCTTACCGACGAGGTTGTCGACGAAGTTGACCTTGCGCTCGGACTGTCGAACCAGGGTCGGAGGTGCTCCGGAGCGAGTGTTACCCGCGCTGGTCCGTCTCGGGTTTTGTCGTAGCTCCTGGGGGACCGCAACGGGGACTTGCTGGGCAGGTTGTTGGACCCAAGGGCTTGTGAACCTAACGGCAGAGTGGCACGAAGCAGAAGGTCGCGACAAGCAGTACGAATCGGTCGAGTCGGAGTCGGAAGCGTTGGTGGGGGAAGTCGAACTGGAGGATTGGGAGGAAATAGCAGACCAAACCGAGCCTGACGAGGCGGAGGTCAGGGATTCGAGGGAGGAGCTGTAGGTATCGTTTCGGTAGGTGCCGATGAAAGCCGACGAATCATCGACGCCGAACTTCATCTTGAATGCAAAGTGGGTGGGGGTGGGGGTGTTTGGCGTTTGGAAATTCGAAGTAGGGTGTACCTCCAGCCGCCGTCAAGCTAAGTCAACCGGGTAAACCGCGTTAAACGGTTCGTATGAGCAGATCGTGATACCGTATCGAAAACGCGAACCTCACAGCAGCATGTAGTGGCTGATGTAAAGTCCTTGAGAGTCGTAGATAGGGGAGTGGCTTCTAGACGAGTATGTCCAAAAGCGACTTTACACGAACGATCAAACCGGAAGACGAAACAAGGCGGGAGACTGGAGTAGAGTTTGTAATTCGAAGATGCATCGTTGGTTTAATGCATCTAGCCGGAGTGGAGTGAGGTTCCTGGTTATACGGTGAGCTACTGCAAAGCCACCATGCAGTTCAGGCCGATGCGACGACGGGACGGTGTGGTAGTGATTAGGTGGGTTGCATAGGGGATGATGGAGGATGGGGATGGTGATAGGTGCAGGGCGAGGTCGGAGGCGGAAAGGTGGGAAAAGTAAGGTGAAGTGAGGTGAGTGTATGTGAGGTGCAGCCAAGTGTGGCTGCGAGGAGAGGTTATATCCAAGCAGGAGGGGATGGTGTGTGACTCTTTTTCGCCTTGCGCCGTGGTATCTCGAACGTGTTCAGAGGGGCGACTTGGGCTGGCGTGACGAAGTCGGAGGGCTCCTTTGGGTGGCTCAAGTCTTGCTCAAGGCCCAGGTTGGGTGTGGATGATGACTCTTTCGGGTTGGGGTGGCGAAGGGGGTGTGCCTGGTTTGTTGCCGCCCAGGCAGGTGGCTCCAAGTGGCAGGTAGGCAGGCAGGCAGATACGGGGGAGAGAGAGGCCGGAAAGTGCGTGCGTGTGCTTGCGGTAGTGTACAAGAGTGGTGGTAGCCTAGGAAAGGCCGAGAAGGGGACCCGGGGGTGTGACAGGGGTGGCAAGGGTGCAGGAGTGGTCCAGCTGAGTGCGTGATCGCTCTCGGGGGCCAGAGGGGCAAGGAAGAGAGAGACAAGCCAGGCAGAACTAGCAAGAAGATTGCTGTTGATGCGCGCTTCTTGCTTGTTTGACTGACTGCCTAGCCTCGCTCGTATGGTGGATGTGGTGCTGCGCAGAGTGTCTTGTTACTTACCTAGCAGGCAGTGCTGAGTCCCCCCTCGGATGGAGAAAGCTCTTGGCGGCTACAGAGGAGTGCGGCGAAGAGAGTGCTGGGTCAGCTGAGTTGACAGAGACGCCAGGCTGGAAGATGAGTCGTAATCGTCGTGTGAGTTGTTGTTGATGTGGCTTTGCCGGAGCAAATGATTAAAAAAGAATGAGTATAAGGTAAGAGCCGAAATATGGGTGCAGGGTATCGGGATTTTGCAAGACAAGAAGAAATGAGTAACTCTGGGAGATGTGAGGGGTGCGTGGAAACGCTGGTGTCGATGAGAAAGGGCGGATGACGGAATTCAAGTCGGATGATGATGTCCAGATATCCCAGCGTAAAAGGAAGTCGAAAGCCTGCTTTGCTTGGCTGCTGGTGATGGTGGAGCTTGAAAATGCGAGTGTATCCGTAGGCCAAGTCTTTGTTAGTCGCAAGGTACAAGTGAATGCCGCTGCGATACAAACAAGGGGGCTAGGGATGGCGTGAGAGTTGGACGTGTGGTTGTCGTGTTTGGTGTTGATGGTTTGTTGCGATGTTGGCGGGATGAGTAACGTGACCGACCGCCCGAGGGAGGGGAGGGGAGGGGGTAGGCCGAGATGACTCTTGTAGGCGAGAGGGATGTATGTGATGGAATTATGCCACGGGGAGTGACTGATGGATGGATGGCGAGAGAGGCGAGGGTGTTGCAACAGAACGATAAAATCCCAAGGTGACAAAGGAATAAGCGGAGGAGTTTGGTCTAGAGTCTCGTCCCAGGTGTTCCTGAGATGAGGCACGTCTAGCAGACTTCGGAGAGTCGCTGTCGTACAAATTTAGACCTTGGAATCGAACATGGCGACGGCGATAGTTCGATAGAGCAAGAGGAAAGGGAAGGGGGGAGGACACAAGTGCACATCAATGTGGGCGCGGCGATAGTTTTGAATGCCTGGGGAGGAAACACTCAGAGCAGCTTGACGGTACAGTGGGCAGGTAAGGTACACTACTACGGCAGGCGAAAAGGTACATGGTGGAAAGTACATCTGGCATTGGCGATTTGGGAACTGCTGGGGGGGGAAGGAACCTGCCACCAGACCAGCACTTACTGCCTAGGTATGTAGGTATGTATTCGTACATAGTAGGCAGGTAGGTCCACCCACCTCTCTTCCGCTGGACTGCACCGGCCACCTTTTGCATTGCCTTGCTATGCTACCTACAGTGTACTGCCTGCACACGATGGTAGGTACCGTACCGCCTTGCTCGGCTTGGCTGAAGGGAAGTAAAAGGATGGGATGGATGGGAGACTGAGAGGGATGGGGGGAGAGAGAGAGAGAGAGGTGAGGGAGGGATGGTGGAAAGAGGATGCAGCCGGACACCCAGCGAGTCTCAGCATCCGTCCACTGTCTTTTCATCGTCTGCAACTTGATTGGCCTGTACTCTAGTGCATTATGGATCCCCGTCGTCCACCTCCTCCCAGGGTGCGGGTGTGAAGGCGACATCGAAACCCAAAAAATAGCTATTGTCTCCACTTTTCCCTGACCTGTGCTCTCAGACTCACACACACACTGTCTGTCATTCAGATTCTCAGTGGCTCCTTCCCATGCTTCTCCTCCCTATCTATTACGGATGCTGCTGCTGCTGCTGCTGCTGCTGCTGCTGCTGCTATTACTCGAGCTCAAGCTCATGCTCATGCTCATGCCCATCCTGGGTTTGCTGCTGTCTGTTAATACGCACCTCTCACACGCAATTTGCTCCTTACCTCTTGCCCCTACCCAGATATATTCATTCCCCTCTTTCTCTTATTCTTTCTCTCATTCATATTGATTATATTGTACATACACCAAGTACGGACACTCCGTGCATATACCTACCTACACTTGCCTCAACCCCACCTCTGCTGCCCACCTTGTGTGCCCGTCCAGTGTTGGGTTTCCTTATCATCTGCTGATTGTTCGCTCATTCATCATACGTGTGTCCTACGGCGTACAGATGCCTCATTCGTACCTGTCCTTCCGGGTTCAGTCAGGTATCGATCACTGCTTCCATTTCCGTTTTGCCTTGGAGCCTGAGATTGTGCCCAAACTTGTCGTCGTCGTCGTCCTCGTCGTCGTTGTCGTCTCGAACCGAATCCTATTTCCATTGGGTTCCATGCACCTGGGATCCGGGGGAAAGTCTGTCTGTCTCCCTGCCCAGTCTGATGAGTATCTTCCCACTTGCATCAACCACCCTTTGTGCCGCGTTTCCACGCTCGCTTCTGCCCAACTTCCTATCTTTTCTAGTCATGGCATCTTCCGTGGCTGCTTGGCCGCTCTCATCGAAGCATCCTTTCTTATTGGTTGTTTTCACTATGCGCCATTCCATATGGGGTTAGCGCTGCCAAGCCTAAATGACCTGCTCAACCACTCGTGTGCGTCAGCAGCACACCTTCTTGCTGAGGCCCACCAGTGACTTCAGGCAACCTGCACTGCTGAATGGCTGTTTGCTCCTGCCCAGCCCCAAGCCGGCAAGGCAGGAAGGATGCTGCATCGCTCGGGGGAGGAACAATAGGGAGATAGGTACCTATGTAAGATAGGCACGTAAGGTACCTAGGTAGGTAGGTACATAACACCTGCCTACCTTCCTACCTACCTGCCTAGGAAAGGAAAAGAGGGAAAAGAAGAGTCATCGTCCTCTCCCCACCACCACCACCTTCCGCCACCACCACGACTGTTCCATGGCCAAGGGAGGGGGAGGGGAGGACGGAATCGCTCTTTTTGATGCCAAACATCCGTTCCATCCCAACGTCTTACTGCTCCATTTATTACTATGTATAGCGCCACTTGTTGATTATAGCAAACGCTAGTTATTGGCACAGATTCAGCAACTGCTCTCTTTGGATAAATCACGCCGTATTTGCCGTGCGAGGCCGAACATGCCATGGCCAAGCCCGTGAGGGTATCACGAGCTCGGTTGTAAGCATCTACCCATTTTCATTGTAGGATGCAACCCGAAGCTCCATGCGTCGGCGCTCGAGGAGATGTACGAATTATCTGGCAGAAATCGACTGACAACAGCTGTTGTCTCGCCCGTCGTCTCGCCACCGGTTGGTCAAGCTTCACGCTGGAAATTTTCTGCACGACCTTGTGTTCCATGCCACCACACCCTCGGGGGTTTGGCGTCAAGAAGTCAACCAACCGCGACGCTCCCAATTATTAGCCTACAAGAGATGGCGACACACGCACCCGCCATGCTGTCTCTCCTGCGCCAATCACCGCTGCGGCCGAATCTCGATGGTCTACCGGGCCAATTTTACTTGGCCTAGACTTCTTTTAACCTTCTGCTACGTAATTGCCCCCTGGGTGTGTTAGGTACCTATCGCTCCTCGAACGCAAGCTTGATGGTTGGTGCTCGCTCATCCTCTCTCTCAGTCTTCCCTCGCGCTATTTTGACGCGTCGGAGACTCGGCGGTCATGATATCACCCTAATTTCGCTGTTGGACTGGGTTTGTCACCCGGCGGCACTCTCTGCCGAGGTCAACTGTGACTTGAGTCCCATGGGGGGTATCCGCAGTTCCATCTACAGTAGGTAGGTACTTCGTATGGGGTCGCCGGACGGGGCCTGGCAATCTCAGAAACCCGTCTCCTGTTGGCCTGAGAGAGAAGCCCCCTTTTGCAAGCTTGCACACAAGAAGCTGAACAAGATGCTTACGGCATTTCTCCTATTGCGCCTCTCCGCGCTTCCTTGAACGACAGACGATTGCTCAGCCGCTCATTCCCCTTTGTCAGCCTCATCCGGACGACTCGGAAACAATGGGAAAGTTGCATCCTGTTCGCTTAGCCACACAGTCGCTGTTGGTCTCTCGGGGTTTCCACACAACGGCAAGCCTTACGTCGCTCCCTCGCACTACGCCGAGGGTCCGTTGTCGTCTTCGCCGGTGTTATTATGTTTAGTGCATATGGCTATACCAACTGCAAGATTCCCGAACAAGTACGCTATGATGTAGCGGAAAAAGGACTCGATAAATGGGCCATCTCCGGGCTTATCAGATTGGCCTTTTGGACGTATAGAGAGACACTTTTAACATCTGGCTGGCGGCAGGTCTGCCACACATATTGAGGCCAGAACGCGCCGAGGCAATACTCACGCGTTAACCCCCATACGATACATATCTTCATCTCGCGGAGGCGCACTACATGCACAACTAATCCAAGCTCTGCGACAATACATCCAAATATGTACCCTGCCTCGCTGAGTCGCTACAGCACCATGGTGAAAGTTCGCGGAAGCACAGGGAGGGAGTGCTATATTTGCCCCGTAGCATCATGCTGACGGACGACACGGAACTGATAATCAGTGCCAAACTTCCCCTCTGGTCCCTGGACTCAGATGAACGGCTCTCATTCGCCTTGTGCTCTTAGCCTTGTCGCGGGTGATACACGGACTGCGTGTACTGGTCCATCTCGCCCGCCGGACCGTGCTGGGTGCGTCGGCACTCGCAATACTGACACTGAACCGGTGGAGACGAGCTCGCGGGAAACCGACCGCCAATTTAGACCCTGGCAAGCAGCCAGATCCCCTTCCGATTCGTACCGAGCCTGCACAGTTTGGCATCACTTATCAGCAAATGCCGAGCATTCTTCTATGGCAAAAGGGACCATTTCGGGACCTGGACAGACCAGATCTGGAATACTTCCATAAGGATCGTCTCCCCGCCCCGATGAATACCTCAAAGGGCAGGAATTTCTGGAACCTGGGGGGGTGGGAATGGGAGGCGAAAGAGGGGAGAGAGATGGACGTTCTGCGTGTGCCTGCTTCCAAGAAGCCATGCCGTCATCTGGCCACCGCCCCCTTGTGCGGTTCGTGCAGGCGTCACTTGGTCTGGCTGCACGCTGCAGGCTGTCTGCAGCTACACTGGCGTTGCCATGTCACACACCTTCAGTCTCCTTCGTCGCCTGTTCGCCGCAGTCCTTCCCCGCTCCGCCCCGCGGCACACCATCATTGGATATCATTCTTCGTGCAGCAGGCCAACGAACTCTACCCAGTATATTGCCATGCGGTGGCAGGGCAGTGACAATCAAGGCGAGATGGAGAGGAGAGGGGCAGACCAACAATGCCACTGGCCCCCCCCCCTCTCACCGTTGTCCATCCAAAGTGGCATGCGCCCAAGGAGGTTAATCTGAGGACAACATGTTCACGACAAGGGGCTCGTTCGCATACTCATGGGATTCCCAGGCGATACCGGTGCAGACTATCAGTGGAAAAGCCTTGCGAACTGAAATAGGTGGTGGGCTCTTTTGTGTCCATAGCCTCCGTCTTGTCGTTGCTCGCGGCCAATAAGCGTTACTACATGGCCGACAGATTTCCGCGATGACTCAACTTGGCCAAACAGGCCCTCAGCCCACTTCCAGACAGCGGTGCTCCATGGGACACGCGCGGGTTGCAGTGTTGACGAAAGGCTCTGACGGTCCGCGTCTCAGCCGTGGGTGGTGACTTGGCGAAAGCGCGGAGAGTCGCAGGAAGCCGCAGCCGTGATTTACCGCGCGGCTGCTATTCTGTACGAATACTCTGTACAGAGTCGGATGTACACGACTCAAGAGCAAACAGGCCACGAAAGAAAGTCGGGACCGGCGACGGTGGCTCCAGGGCGCTGTACGAGGTAGATCTCGGTCAGATTCGCCTCAGTAGCTATTCCACTGCAACTTAAAGAAATTTTTACCAGTAGTGCAGTTCGAACCAATACCACGGCCTGGGTGCGACACGTCAAAGGCGTCGCCGAGACAATCCCTGGGGTTTCTATTGGGTTTATCGGCAGGCCCAGACCCACCAAGGGGGGGTCTCGAGCGGTCCAAAGAGGCATGCTTCGAGAAGATCACGGATTTCGAGCTGAACTGGCAAAACTAGCACCTACTGCGTACGACGATGTATCGACGATAGCACTGCTCACGGGAATGGGAACTGCCCTCGGTTTCAGCACTGCCCGAGAGCTCGACCGAGCGATGTGGGCGATACACGCCACCTCTCGCCTTCTCTATATACCATGACTAGGGCGCAGCCACTTGGATGCCCTTAGTAGACAAATAAATACCCTTTGGACATGCAGTATGTACGTACAAGAAACGCGAATCGCCCCCTGCGATGGGGTTTGCGGCAAAATGGCACCATTGAACCGAACACTGGCTGCCAAATCAAACAACGGTCATTTGTCGAGGCTTATTATGCCAACAGCAACAACCGCATAGTGTAGTGTTTATGGCATTTCCGTGGAGATGTGCTCTTGGACCGCAATCCGCGACGTGCTGGACTCCATTTTCGTCATCTTTGTTGACCGAGCGAGCCTAGCGGACAGGCTTCAGTCGCCGCACCGCACCAAACTCGTTGGTGGCGCGGGGGGAACCCCTCACTCTACCTCCCTCTCACGGATGATCTGCTGAGCAGGCAGTGTTCTCTGCACTTGAGAGGAGGCATTCCCCCCTTCCTATATACTATCAAACGAAGCGAGAGGGAGGTGGGGAGGAAAGCGCTCCGGAAGTCTCGGTGATGGGGTAGCCCATCGGTGAGCAGGCGGCATAAACCAGCTAGCGTCTGTCGGTTCGTTGAGGCCATCTTTCAGAAAAGCCTGGCGCCGGCGTTGGACCAGACTCTCTCTCTAGTTGACCGAGAGCTGGAACGTCGAGGCATGAAAATGGCGCCCGCGTGTGACCTTTCCCCCCCCCAGCTCTCAAGGCCAAGTGCTGGTTTGTTACTTGCGACCCAGGGTCCGCCTTTCATCCGGTTGTGAGAAATACGACCTGCCTTTGCTTCGTCGTCATGCACCGAGGCTCGTGTTCAAAAGATGTGGGTTTCGGAGGCCTTTCCGACCGATCCTCCGACCTCTTCGCAACTGTGCTGTGCCCACTTTGCTGGTCAGGCACATCGATGAGACATGTCTACTACGTACGGCAGGAAATGGGCTGGAGCGGCCAGATGGCATACAATTACACCATTAGCAAAAGGGGGGGGGAGGCATCCTCGACGGATTCCAAGCCCGCCTATTCCTGCTGATCCCCAAGTGCAAATCCTGGCCCAGGCAGCAGCATGGGTTGGATGTCATACACGAATGACCCGCCCAAGGCAAATCACCAAGGGAACAGGGTGGGCTTTGGTTGGTCCTCTGGCCCGGCGACATCCTATAGAAACACCTACCATAGTACGATTGTACTCCAGCAGGTCACCACAACAAGGCTACTGGACCACTAACCCATTGTGCAGCTCTTCACGCGCGAGCAGCTGAAGTGTAGCCTCACATGAGCTTACTCCGTGAATCCGTGAATCTCATCTTGGATTAGATCTCGCTTGGGGGGGGGATGGATCCCGGCTTACTGAGGTACAGGGCCTCGCGCATCTAATCCTAGACGCCACGAACTCCTTGGACAAGACGAGGTGGGGTTGGTCGCCCAGACGCGCCACAAACGAAAGTTCCAAAAGCTCGACCGAGTGGCGGTTGAGGACCAGCATCGTGACCCGAACATCAGCGTCAAGACGTGCAGGTAGCAGCGCGCCTACGTAACGAGCGTTCTTCTGGCGGCCTCGGGCAGACATGCGTGGGCGGTGAGACCGGTACCGGCGATTAATGCCCAGTCGTCAAGCAAACGCTTTTGGTCACCGGTTCGACGACGACCGTCGGCGACTTTCTCCGACCCGACTACTATCATCATGATAGAGAATGACTCTTGCCGATGTCGTTGCGTCCTTATTACCTGCTGGCAGGCGGTGTTTGTCAAAGTTCAAAGGGGCAGGGAAACTTGAACATGCCGGGAACCATGATGGTCACCCCGAACTCTTTTTTCCCCCAACTGGCTCTGCCCAAACTCGAGTACACAGTAAGTGGAACGGGAGGGACAGGTGTCAGTCAGTCAGTCAGTCAGTCAGTGAGCTGCAACTGGTTCCCGCTTTGCGGAATCCACGAACCGACCCACGCGACCCGTACACCCTTTCCCGCGTGACAGCTTTGGTCCCATAGCTCGGGTCCCCCTGGTACAATTACAAACAAGCCATCTTGAACTTTCCAGGGTCGTCTCGCGATTTAGAGTTGTGTACTGGCACCGACGGGGGAAGTCACTGCCGCAGCGTGAAAAGGTAAAATCGGTCGTGGTGTCGTAAAGGTGGCCCGGCCGGCCGAGGAATGGGCTTCGGTTCCGTCGGAACGGGCGCAGTACGGCGGGTTTTTTTTTTGGGGGGGTTTTTTTTTTCTTGATTATATTCCTCAGCCTCCTCTTTTTGTTATGGCGGTGTGTGGCTGTGTTGGGCTGCGATGACTTGCATGCCCATCTTTGGGTTGCCAACGAATGCAGGTGAATGACAGAACACCTTGGACTTGGAATCGGGCAGACTTGGCATGTCGCAGGGAGATACCGGAAGTTCAGTTTCCCCAAAGACATGAGGCTGCTTGGCTCCAGGTATGCACCATCTTGGACGACGGGCTTGGCTTGGCGAGTCGGTAGGCCGACTTGACCGGATGGGAGGAAGGTCGTTTCCCCCCTTCCAATAACGAAGTTCGGTTACGATTTTACACTTTTGCCGAGGCTGTTTCCCATTACCAGGCGTTACTGGCAACTATACAATGGGCAGAAACGCAAGCAGGAGTGTGGCAGGCATGTGGTAGACTACGAGGCGGATCCGTCTCGGGGCGGGCTGTGATGTTTGAGAACCCAGGCAGGTCGGGTTTGGGTTCGTGTGAATCATCGTGACTGCGGACGAGTGGTGTTGTCTGCCTGGACTTGGCCAAGTTGCCACGGATTGTACGCGTTCAGCAGCCGACCGCTCCCTGTGCCGCAAGTCACGCGTGCGAGAAGTTTTTTTCTTCAGTCATCGGCGTGGTTACCGACCACTCGGAGGCGAGGATAGATTGGAGTTGACCAGAGGGAGTCGGACGCCAGGCATGTTCAGGCTTCAACGACGGCGACGTGAATCATCGGGACGGGTTCCCGGCGGAGTCTCGAGACCGGAGGACATCATTTTCGTTGGACGGTTCATCGACATGATGACTCTTCGACTCGAGTTCCTGCCACGCTCGTATCAGACTGTCACCCGGGCATTTGATGACAAGGTGTGTCTCTATCGACGGGGGCGAGCTTGAGGCCGCCGTTAAGTGTCCATGACGAGAACAGTCAGAATAGTAAGATGACAAGGAAGGCGATGGATGATGTGAGTCAGTGCCCGAGTATCATTTGCCCTCTTTTGCCTCGTCTTGGAAAGTGATTCAATGTAAGCTTTTGGCCTGGAGGGAAGTGAAGGCATCGACGCTCAAAGTCAACGGAGTCCACATCTCTGTCACTTGGCCTGCCATTCCCTGTGCAAGTGTCACAACAGCGGTCGCGATGAACCCCGAGCGGACCGACAAACCCAGTCTACAAGACCTCTGCTCGGCGAGACTCTCGACATCGCCCACAATTTCTTAGGAAGCAACAAATTCGATGGCCAGGAGACAGGAGACACACTGCACTGGATGACAGTGCCTGGTTGAACCCCGGCCGGCGACAACTCTGCGTCGAGACCTAAGCGCTCTGAAGCTGAGGAGCAGGTCATGGTAAGTAGATCCATATACTGTTCCGAGATTCTATTGGGCTGGGTCCAACCACTCGGCGATACGGGACGACGAAGACTTGCAGCGCCAGCATAGATATTAACACGCTTCAAACAGACTCAGCACGGAATGCGAATTTATTCGCATTTTGTTTTTGTTTTCAGCGATGCTCTACTATCAGGGGCTTAGGTTCATCAAAGTGTCCCCCAGGAGGAGCCCCCAGCCAAGCTATTTGGAAACATGCTTCTGCTTATCATTCACTGACGACGAGACGGCGTGATTGACAATCTCTTAGGGCATTTGATTTTGGCTGATCATAACACAGAAAGAGGGCAGGAGTTGATCACCCAACCTTGGCATGCCATCACTGAACATCAAACATCCAGAAGACTTGATGGGACAGTCGTCCGCGAATATGTTCATTCCATAACTCGGTTTCCAACACGTCTCGCTGTTTCAGAACATCAAAATGTAGCAGATAACCGAGTGAAGTCAGTTTATCATGAGGGCGCGCCCGGCGGGGAGGATTCTCATGTTGGTTTCGTTCCTGAAAACAGTCCTATATGTTTGTCCCTTCGGACTCGTCAAGCGCCAAGCGATGAACAATGACAAGAGATTTTGGCATGTAGTCGACAGCGACAAGGAAGCAGAGTACATCGTGACGTACTTCCACAAATGTAAGGACAAAAGCCCTCTTTAAGCCCTGGGACTATCGCATGAGGAATATCACCTTTTCTGGCGCCGGTTCCCCGATTAAAAGGCGCTGTGGCGGCATACATCGCGGATCATTATTACTTGGTATGTTTGCCCGAATCCTAGCTGCCTCTTCGGGGGAAATGCCAGGGGCGGCTTTTGCGCGCCACCGAGCGCAGTACGCCTTTGTTCCGTTTTGGTTTTCGATCTGCTCCCAGAGGTAGTACACCGTCCCGTCGGGCCATGCCACGGGGCTTAGCGTGGTCATTTGGCTTTCCTGCGTGAGTTTCGAACAACGGCTAACTGTGACGATGCCAAGGGACCGCACTTCGGCAAGCAAGTGATCTTGCCAGCCGTATTGCGAGGGTGCTCTCCCCGGAATCTTGCCACGGCACAGGACGGCCATGTTCTCCGGCAGAAGCTGCTGGCCTCCTAGCCCCTCCTGAACATGCGGGAAGAGCAGGAACAAAACATCCGTAGGTTCCAACGGGCCGTGTGACGGCGGCAGAGGAAACAGATGCAGACTTCCGCCCTGACTCGCCGCCCGACCTTCGCTATCGTACTGCAGATCTACTTGGTACCAATCCATGCCGGTGCCACCGCACACGAAGCGTCTGGAGATCGGCCGGCACCGGCCCGACAGCAAGACGTAGAAGCACTTGAACATGAGGCCTCTGGGATCCAACTTGGCCTGTATTGCAGTCGTCCGCTTCTCGACCTTGTTGATCCCGCCCTCCCTGGTAACCAACAAGGAGTTGAACTCGCTTCGGACAGGTATGCTCGCGAACGGCGTAGATACCCTGGTTAGAAGTGACTTGGGCGCCCAGCCCAGCCCATCCACTTCCAACCGCTGGCAAGGCCAAAAAAGCGTTATAAACCCATCGAACGGATCGGCGTGTCGCCAAAGCTGTTCCATCCTTTCTTTGGAGGGCACCCGTGTCACTACCCGCGAATCTATGCCCAAGAGGTTGGCGAGGCAGAGACCCTCATCCTCGGCCACGCTTGTCGCACGGTGGCTCAAATCCGCGTATATTTTCTGTAGATCGCCAGTCTTCCGCCGGGAATATGTGTCTATCATGGACGCTGGCCGGACGACTCGTGTGGACTGGAAACCGCTCCATATGTCATCATTCGCCGAGATGGGATGATCCAGGATGGCAAACGGGATTTCGACGGCCTTGCTGCCAAAGACGAACTTGAGGCGCTTCGCCAGCTGACCCTCTTGGTAAGTCCATAACCGGGCGTTCCACTCCGAGCATAGAACGCGCAGCGCGAGCTCGTGGTCGTCCGTCGCCGAAGGATCGTATTGCGTACCCAGGAGGTATGAATCGAGCACAAGCACAAGCTCCGCCTGCTCGTACGTCGTGCGCATTTTCTCCAAAGCTTGCTGGTAGGCCTCCTTGGCCGGGCTCGTGGGGTAAGGAAAGCACAGAGTGTCCAGCCAGAAACAGATCTTGGAGTTGCCCCACGCTTCCCGTACCATTTTTGACAGCCTTTCGAACTGGCAGATGGGTATCTCATTGGCGGTGATGTTCCCGAGGCCGTCTGACCATACGTGAGATATGGCCACGTACTCGGTCTCTGGACCTGCTTCCAGTCTAACAACAACGCGGCCGTCGTCTGTGGTATCCGTTACATCCGGGACAATGACGGGAACGGCATCTTCGCCCGACGCGAGTATTTCTTCCATACGCTGCATGGGAACAGTCACCCAGCAACAGTCGCCTCTGTCGCAAACGTGTGCGGTAGTATATGATGCCATGTCTACCATCCAATGACGGCAATAATCCTCGCTGCAGCCCTGGTCGTGCCGGAGGTGGGGTCGGGGCCTGTCAAGCATACTGAGAAAATATTGTGACGATAAGTCGGCTGCCTTGGTGAACAGCCTTCTCATGTTGCTTGGGCACCAGCCATCTTCAATCATACGGCGCTCGAACATCTTGGAGCTCATGTGCTCGTACATCAGAGGAGCTTCCGGATGTCGTGCAAGCGCGTAAGACTTGATTTCGCCCGATTCCGACCGGATCCTCGCGTTCGACTCGTATGCCAGATGGATCGTGCGTACAAGGTCACTGATGAGAAATTCAACTGCCATGATCAGATCGGGGTCGAATGGCGGTGTCTCGTATTCTCGCATCTTCTTCAGCCACGAGGAGGTCGTCTGGATGCACCTCCACGCGCGACCTTCCCGGTCAAGATCACCAGTATGCTCGGCCCGCGTCTTCGATATGAAGTTCCGCAATGAAATCGGAAGATCCGACGAGTCCATCACGGACGAGGAACTCTGCTGCGGCGCGGAAACGAAAGACATGAGCCAACTCAAAGTGCCAACCCAGTGGTTTTTGGCCTGTGGGGGGTCGATGGCTCCGAACACAGGCGCCTGCATCACCTCGGAAAGCAGGCCAAAGTATGCCCACTTCTGGAGAAACTCGTTTGCGCCAGACTTCCCGGCGTATGACGGTCTTTTCAGGGGACGATCTCCAGGAGTGATGAAGTCGACATCATCACTTCGTGCCTTCCACCATCCCTGGCTTTCGGGGTATGTATGGAAGTCGACCTGGCCCAGTGGCCAGCCCACGTCGCAGTAAATTTTAACCTTTGTTAGAGGTCGCGCCGGTTTGGCAGGAGTCGGCCAGTGATCCATCGATGTAATTAATGTGCTGGTAAGCACAAGTTAAAGACAGCAGGCGAGGTAACAAGCACGATTTTTCTAAGCCTTTCTTTGCGGAAGGCGTAGAGGAGCCTTTGCCGTCCTAGTATTATTGTTGTCGTAGCTGTCTATGGTGCACGCCAGATGCTGACATTTGGGGTGCGGCTGAGTTATATTCCTTTAAATGTGCCTGGATTAGAGACTAGTGTTTTATCTAATCCACCACTACTTTTTTTATATATACGATAGGTATATTCTGCATAATATTTTACTATGCTCAAGGTGCTCGCAACCCAATATGTACGTCCTGAAACGAGGAGTAAAAGGGTTTAAATGGTCCTTGAGTTTATGGGGTCTACGAATAGGAGCAGTCAAAGAGGTATTAAGGCATATCACAGCCCTTACACAGAGATCGGTAAGTATCCGTTATTAAGGCTCTCCAGGCAGGATGACTGAACGTGGCTAGCTCCCATTAGGCGACATGTTTGATGATGCTGTAGCCTGCAGTCAGCTTACGAGCACCTGAGTGGTCTTTTACCCCATTTGTTTCTTTCCTTTTTCCACTTCTAATGCGTCTCCAGTTGCTGCTGACAATGGGTTTGCGAGTGACAGCAAGGGCAATCATTATAATAGGAAACCATGCCCGCGTGGCAAAGTCACAAAACTGTCTCCTGGGTCTGGGAGTATCCGAGTGATACGCACGCCAGCCAACCATGCAGCCTTCCTTGCAACATCTCCGAGAATGGTCTCCGTTTTCGATCGATGCCCTAGGCCTAATCACTCTGCTCGGCAGTGAGGCGCTCGACACGGTCCTGGGGCAGATGATCTGCAACCCTGTCACCCAATACCTGCCCCTCTTGGGCGGGCAAATCATCGCCAGTAACTCCATCGTCAGCCCGCGCATCGGCTTCGCCTTGTACAACGTCAACGACGGCATCAAAGCGACCGACCTGGCCGGCTGGTTCGCCCGCTGGCTTTCCTGTGAGGGCGCTCAGTTTTCCGGGACGACCTTGCGTATACGTAGGGAGAAGCGCCCTGCGGCGCCCGCGAAGAGGCTCATCGGCTTGGCGTCTGGGGCGCTGGGGTTGTTGCCACTGGTCTTGGGGATACTGATTGTGGATTGGTGGGCGGTGGTGAATGGTCTTGTTATGGCCGCTTCGGTGCTGGTGCGTCTGGTAGTGATGAACCAGAATCATCGAGCGCTGGACCTTTCGGCGATGGGTGCTGATGGCACCTCTTCGGAAATGGTCCGGTGCTTCGTAACCCTGCCGGACGGTAAAGCCATTACTATCATGACGACCCGGGGCATTGTGCTAGACTGTCTTCTCACTGACCCTCGGCCTCCGCATCCACGTCTGTACCAGGCAGCTCGAATTGCCGGGTGGGCCGCCTTCGGAATCCATGTCGTCGTGCTGGGCATGTCGCCTCTTATATGCCAGTTGCCCACAGTGGTGGTCATGCTCACTGCCACGGTGGCCACCGTCTATCAAGTCGGGGCGGACCGGTATCGAATCGGCCACGAGATCTGCATCAGTAGAGACGACACTGAAGAAAGATTCCGCGCTGCGGCGTATGCAAGACTGCAGTTGAGCGAGGAAGAGGAGATCTCTATGGTCAACTGGCACCTCTTCCCACAGAAGACAAACACTATGTGGTGGCAGAAGTACAAAGACTGTGCTAAGGATATGCAATTTTCTAACTGGAACGAAACGTTAGCAAAGGCTGTTTCTTGAATATAGTGGAATAAACCAGCAAACGCATGTAGGGTTTGGCAAGTAAGGAAGCGGCAGCACTATCACAGCGCAGACGCTGCCGAAAGACTTGAAGAGCCGATCTGCCACGGTGCGACCAATCTGTTCCAAGTTGCAAGGTATCAAGAGTATACAAATTGGTAGGGACGGCGGGTCATCTTCACGAGTGGCATACAATGCGCGTCAATCGAGCCATTGAGCGTGGTGATGCAATCTTGATTTCCCAGTTTAACTACTCTGTACAGATAGCAAGAGGCCTCATTTGATGCTGTCAGACTTTTCCTTTTACTTGGGGCAGCTCTTATTTCGCTTTTCTGTGCAAGCGCTTTCTTTGCGCGTCACACGTCCAAAATTCTGCAATTCCAAGAACCCAGATCAGTGGAAGAAAGGACACTGGCAGCGGTCGTTTTGCCGAACCGCGGCATAACCCGCTTAAGAGGCCATGTAGGTGCTAGCGTCGATACCCTCCTTGGGGAACTCACTGTCACGATGTTAGAGATGGCCTGGCATAAAAGTCAAGAGGATTACTTACGGAAGAGCGACCTCAAAGCGCTTCTCGATGGACTTGAGAACCTCCTGGTCCTGGTCAGTGCTCACAAAGGAGATGGCAAGACCCTTGGTACCGAAACGACCGGCACGACCGACTCTGTGCAGGTAGGAGTCGGCGTCGGCGGGCAGGTCGTAGTTGATGGCCAGGTTGATGCGCTCAATATCAATACCTCTGCCGAAGACGTCGGTGGCAACGCAGATGCGCTTGTTGAACTCTTTGAACTCCTTGTAACGGCGGATACGCTCCTCCTGGCTGACACCGGAGTGGACGGCGATGGAGGGGAAGTTGCACTCTCTCAGCAACTTGTCCAGCTCGGTCGCACGCAGAGTGCTCTTGACGAAAATGATGACCTGGTTGAACTGAAGGTCATCCAGAAGCTCGTTGAGCTTGCGGTTCTTCTCGCGCTCCTCGAGCTTGATGTAATACTGCTGAAGACCGTGCAGGGTGAGCTTGGTGTCCTCATCGACGTAGTGCTCGGTAGGGTTCTGCATGAACTTTCGGCAAATAGGCTTGATCTCGTCGGACAGGGTGGCCGAGAACATCATGACCTGCTTCTGGGTGGGAGTGGCGCGGAAAATCTCCTGTACGTCGCGGCGCATGTCTGATTCCGTGTTAGGGGTGGATGCTGGTGAGAGTGATGCTGCAACTCACCAATCTGATCGAGCATCTTGTCGCACTCGTCGAGGACGAAGATGCGGACGCTGCCAAGGCGAAGGACCTTATCGCGGACCAAAGCGTTAAGTCGGCCGGGGGTGCCCACGATGATGTGAGGGCAGGTTTCCTTGTTCTTGATGGTCTCGACATCCTTCTGGATGGGTGTACCGCCGTAAAAGACGCCAGTCTTGATGTCGGGCATGTACTTGCTGAAGCGGTTGTACTCGTTGCGAATCTGGAAGGCAAGCTCACGAGTGTGGCACATAACCAACACGGAAACCTCGCCCTGGACAGGCTCGACTTGTTGAAGGGTCGTCAGGACGAAGACGGCCGTCTTTCCGAGACCGGACTTGGCCTGGCAGATAATGTCTCCACCGAGGAGAGCCTGGGGAATGCAGGTTTGTTGGACTGTTCGATCGCGCCGATGTTAGATAATTGTTCCAAGAGCAGAAGAACGACGTAGAGGGCGTGCAAAGGGCCCGTCCATCTGCGCAAAGAAGCCATTTTGTAGAAGCGAGTCGAGTGCCTCCCTCCACGGCAGACACGCCGATCGACCGATCGAAAGAAACAATGGCCGGGCAGAGCACGAGTCGCGAACGAGCATGGGCGGCGCTGTGCGCGCATTTTTGCAGCTCGCGACCGTGGTACAAAAGGAGCCGGACCGCTAGGAGGCCAAGCTCTCGTCGCCCAAGTCCGGCTGAAGCGTACTCGAGAACACGGCAGTATTCGCGCAGTCGAGGGGCGCCATCACGCTTTCCCCTCAAGAACCGCAATGTAATCCACCTGTTACCGGTGGATTCGCGAGCAGTGCCCGTACATAAACTTGGATGTCCGACTTGAACCCCGCCTTCTCAGCACTTTTTCGATGGCGAGTTCGATGGCTTTTGTGTTTTTTGCGTGGCTTGCGAGATGGACGGACGCTTGCTGATGGGGGAGGGGATGATGTATGGGTTAGGGTATTATAAACTCAGGACTGACCCTCCGAAGGATGCTCGAAACCGCAATCGCCAATAGCGCGGAGAAGCTCGGGCTTCAAGAGGAAGTCGCGGAAACCGGTCGAGTGGATGCCGACATAGCTGCCCTTCTTGTCGACGTTGTTACCGGCGGCGGCGTCAGCCTTCTTTCCGTTGGAGGCGGCGGCCGTCTCGTTGGTCTGGAGCTCCTCGTCGGAGTAGTCGATGAGATCCTCCTCAGCAGACATGTTGTCGATGGTTGGGAGGTGTTGTTTCTAAAGGGTTGAGTGGGAGTCGGCCGCGAGGCTAACGCGTAGGAAAGAATAGATCCCAAGGCTGTCGATGCGAAGCTTGGGTGATCAGGACAGGTCGGCGATCCGCGAGTAAGCTGGCCGCGTATCGAAGAAAGGTCGAAGAGCTACAATTCAATCGTAGAAGGGAAGAACGCAAAGTCGTGTCCGAAAAAAAACACGACAGGTGGGATTTAAGAAAGATGGCAATTGGCGCTTGCAGGGTGGGAAGGCAGAATGGGAGGAGGCGCCGTGGTTGATGTGGAAGTGGAAGATCCAAGGATGGCTGGCGTAGAACCAGAGGCAAAGGTAATTAAGGCGGGCAGCGCAAGGTCAAAAGCTTTCGCGTGGAAGGCGGCTGAGTCTCCAGGTAACCAACGTCATGTGACCGGGGCCCCGCTTATTTGAGACAGTGTTCTCCGACACATGTCCGCACAGTGAATCACACATGCCGCCGCTAACCTTAATCTCTGTTCTGGAGTAAGTACCTACTTATTGGGGACTGCCTTATCCACCACCACTGCAGAAGTTTTATAAAACAAAAAATGTTGGCTGCCGTGACAGTGCTGACTTTAATGCTCCTCAGTCAATGAAACGATTTCGGCTACAGGGTGGTCAAAATGGCAAAACCCAAAAGCGAGAGCCTGCCAAATAGACACGCATACACGCGCGTCTCCTACCTGCATCAGGCCGCAGCGTACCTGGCGACTGTGAAGAAACCCAACTCCGACTCAACCACCAACTCATCGCAGGCCCGCCATACTCCTCACGCCGTCCATAATGAGATACGTTCGGAGACAAATGAGACGGTTGCCCGGCGTTTCGTCTCCGACATTCGAGCCGTCTCGCTCAAGACCCAGATCCGCCCGAGCCCGTCGCTCAAACAGATGATGTGCAAGTACTGCGATTCTTTCCTCGTGGAGGGCAAAACGTGCTCTACGACGGTCGAGAACGCGAGCAAGGGCGGCAAGAAGCCTTGGGCTGACGTCCTAGTCACCAAATGCAAAACCTGCGGCAACGTCAAGCGGTTCCCGGTCAGCGCCCCCAGGCAAAAGCGGCGGCCGTTTCGTGAGCAAAAGGCTGTCGAAGAACAGGATACGACGCCTGCTGTTTCCGAGATGTCGACTGGAGGCGACTGAGGCAGCTGGGTTGTAACCGTAGTTATACCAACCATCTTCAGTCGAAATCCCATACATTGGCCAGCCCTGGGTGATATTTGGAGTACTCGATCGCCAGCGGGCCGGCCGGAGCCCCTTGTCATAAGGTCCAGAGTCAACCCTACCCATCAGCTTCAGACCGGGTATGTGTGTTTTGCCCCTCCTCTTTCGAATACCCCCCTATAGAATGTGGAGCCTAACAATGGAAATAGAGCTTGTCATATAACACTGTGCTCTGGCTGTGAGCAACAGGCTGACGGCTTGCGGACGAAGCTGATCATGAAAGCCCTTCACTACCTGAATAGCCGCTTGCCAACCGCGCCAAGATCCGTTGGCGATGACTGGAGCAAGCCATGTCTGTACAATCAGCATAATGGAGGAGACCCCTCAAAGAACTTGTACTCTCAGATATGACAGTAATGAACTGTTGCATGAAGCAAGTTACAGGTAGCTCGTGTAGAAATGCCGACCCTCGCGAATATATTCCAGCAGTTCGTAAGGATTCTGAAGTGAAACAAATCATAAAATTTCTCGCTTTTGCTACCATAGACCAATTTTTTTATTTGGATCGAAATCCTAAGTCTTGAATCTTAACAAACGGCACGGTGAATGCCATCCTCCATCGACCTGACTTCCTTTCCAATCTCCCTGGCTGCGCCCTCCGCGCCCTCCCTCTTCTTGTTCTTCTCCTCATCGCCCTTGACACGCACCCGCCTGCGACTGTGGTGCTTCTTCAAAGCTTGCAGATCGATCTCGTCGTGCTCCATGAGCGTTTCCGTGACCTCGACGATGTCGCTGATCAGGTGCTCGAGCAAGTCAAAGGTCATGGTCTCGCGGACCACGACGCGGAGAATCTCAATCTTCTCCTCATTGGGCGGAAGAGGGTAGTTGGGGATAATCCAGCCGCGGGCGCGGAGCATGAGGGATACGGTCTCCTGTTTGATGTGCTGGTACTTGTTCTTGAAATCGTCCGTCAGACGGAAAGAGACAACGGGGAGACCGGCGACGTAATCGGCAGACGTCTCCCTTGGACCAGCGTTTTCGCCTCCAATGGTGCTAGCAGCTTGCTTGACGACCGACTTGGCAGCATTGCTGGCGGCCTTGTGTGGGGCAGGGCGGTGAATGTCGGAGACGACGGTGTACCAGCCCGTAGCTTCGAGGCTTTGAGCAAGGAGACGAGCGTTGGAAAGACAGTTTTCCATGATGGAGCGATAGCCATCGAAGCCTAGGTGGATGAGGTTGTAGTACTGGACAATGACCTGTGCGCCCGGGCGGGAAAAGTTTAGGGTGAAGGACTTTTCGGTGCCGCCAAGGTAGTGCAGCTCGAAGATGAGGTCCTCTGGTAGGAAGGACTGGTCACGCCAAATGATCCAGCCGAGGCCGGCGTAGACGAGGCCGTACTTGTGTCCAGAGACGTTGATCGACTTGACGCGAGGAAGCTCGAAGTTCCTGAACTCGTTAACGGGGTGAGGGTGACCAGGCTGTCAGAAACGAGCTTACCACTTGGACCCGCCGACGCCAGCATGCGTGAAGGGAGCAATGAAGCCTCCAGACGCAGCGTCGACATGGATGGGGATATCGATGCCCGTCTCCTCCTGATACTTGTCGAGTATCTGTGAGATCTCCTCGACGGGCTCGTAGTGGCCCGTATAAGTGCTGCCGAGGATGACGAAAACACCAATGGTGTTCTCGTCGACGTTCTCCCTCACCAGGGCGGGGTCGAGACGGTAATGGCTCTTCTTACTGACGGGCAGGATTCGGGCCTCGACGTCGAAGTAGCGAGCGAACTTCTCCAACGCGACCTGGGCGTTGGAGCCCATGAGGATGTTGGGCTTTGACGTGTCCTTGCCCTGCTCCTTGCGCTTGATCTGCCATCTCCGCTTCATGGCGAGCCCGCCGAGGTGGATGGCCTCTGACGAGCCGGTGGTTGCGGAGCCAATGGCTTTTTCGCCGGGTTGGACGCCCCAGAGGTGCGAGATGATGCTGATGCAGCGCTGGTGCATGTCCATCATGGCAGGGTACTCGTCCGCGTCGGACAGGTTCTTTGACAGGTTCTCCTGCATGAGCTGCGTGGCATTGGGCTCCATCCAGGTACCGACGAAACTTTGCAAGGCGGGCGTGAGTAGAAGCGAAACAAAGGGAGGATTCCAAGATGCTTGCCTACCTCGCGAGGTTCAGATTAGGCTTCCCGTCAAGATCCAGCTCATCCCTAATCATCTGGAAAACGGTGTCTCCCGGGGCACCTTGTTCGGGGATCTTATACTTTGGGATGTTTGTTTGGCTGGTGTAGCGACTGTCATAGGGTTGGATGTGTGCTGATGTGGCCTGGCTGAGGCCGTTGGCGTGCCCAGCAGGCGTGATGTGAGCTGCCTGGAGCCGTTGGACGATGTCCTCTGGGTTGACCTGTCAAGATTGTAAGAACCAGATGTTTGATGTCTTGTATGTTGACAGCGCGAGACCCACATGGCTTGAAAGAGGCATGATGATGGATGCAAAGGCTACCCGGGTAATTGGTAATGGAAAACAGCTTTCGAATTGGATCTGTCTGGCTCAAGAATGGGACAGGCAGGAACAAGACAATGGGAGGAACTGATGTGCAAATCAAGGTTGCCAAGACCGGGGAACCACCAGGCGAGGCTTATATACTCTCTGGCTCATGGTGAAAACAGTTGCAACATGTGCTGCGGAAGTCAAGGCAAGATGAGGAATGAATGACGACATATGGGAGGCTAAGCGGAGTGCGGAGGTTTCGTTTGGCCAAGTCGATCAGAAATAGCCCCCAACTTGACGGATGGGATGGGCGCGACGGGCCGGAGTGAAATCACGATGGAGAATGACGGCTTTGGACTTGTAGCGCGTCACAGATTCCCGGGTTTCTGCCAAGGCCATGCCCATTGTGGTGAGGCTCTTTTGGTGGAGAAGACTCGATGTATGCCGACTTTGCCGGTGGAGCCACTCTCTCTCTCTCTCTTTGCGCGGACAAGACGGGTTTGGCTGTTGCAGCTGCGCCGGAGCAGCCGAATGATTAGCCCGAGGGCGACGACTGACTGTCCGTGTCCCCATTCCGAGCTATGACCTGTCCGAAGCAGCGCTACAGGAGCTCTGGCCAGGTGCAGATGCTCGGACGATGGCGCTGCCTTGCCTTATACACCTGGATACCTACCTAGGTATTCGTGCAGAGGGAGTAACGGCATTGGGGAGCCGTGATTCTGCATTATGCACTTGAGCCGGGACATGCAACTAAAAGCCGGGGGACTCTTTCCGCTTCCCATCCAGTGACGGGCGGGTCCCGTTCCCGTCTTGGCGTTGTAAATAGGTAGGTACTGTAAGGCACTTACAGTGAGCTATTGCCATGTGCTTGCCTGGGCTAACCAGCCCCAAGCCAAGCACACTGTTAACGATTTTACGACATATTCACAGCAATTTTGGGTGACGGCCTCAAGTCGAGACGAAACAGTCTGTGGATTGATTCAGGGAACTAGGTAGGTAGTCAGCCATTGTGACCACCCATCTAGTACCCCGGAACTTGCGCTGTCTCTTCAGTGGGGATGGGTCACAGAGGAACAACTCTGTCGCATACTTGTTCCGGTACTGGATTCGGCAAAAATTGTCGGCATCGGCTTGGAAAAGGAAAGTCGTCGCCCTCAGTTACGTCTATTGAGAGGCTTCGATCATCTCAAGACGACTGCAAGTTATCTGGGTAAGAAGTAGGGCGTACGTACCGCAATAGGTACATCACCATCCGAACTGAGATTACTGAGATTGTCAGCAGCAACGGGGATTCCCCAGTGGCCACTCACGTGTGATTATTACACTTAGGTACCTAACGCTACGCAGTCTGGGAGATAAGCCGGGACCATCCAGATAATCAACCGCTTCTTGGCTGGAAAGCACTCATGTTAATTGGCCGATAGATAGGACGGACCCAACCCGACCAAAGTCCCATCCATGTGCGGTGGCACGCCAAGTCTTTCTTTCAGGCCTTTCCTGTCCTTCTCGTGAGACCAAGCAAGCAGAGATGCCATTGCCGTCAGCTCAGCTCTGGCAGTTAGTACCTAGGTAGGTAATCACGGGCATGGTGGTTGGTTGTTGGGCTTACAAAGAAAGGTACGTCGGCTGGAAACGGCGTCCGTCCCTGTAAAAAGACGGACAGCAGACATATTGGACGAACACTACGTGCATTTATTTGACTCGCCAAGGGACCCTCGCCTCGTTCTCTTGTTTACAGAACCTGCCTGTGCGACAACTCCCGGATCGGTGACAGGGCTAGACGCGGCCGCTCTGTTTTGTGTGGTTATTCTGTCTCCCACGTTTCTTTGACAAGGAGTGGGAGGCAGCACACCTCCATGAGGAACAGCCGGATTGCATTGCCAGGAGCTTGATCAAGCATCGAGCCACCGAGGCATCGGATATGGACCAACAGAGTTAGCTTCAGGTCTTCCCCGGCCTGTCTCGAGCCGTGCTAGAGCCGAGAGATGTGGGCCAAGTTGCCATTGTCCTCCCTCACTCACTCACTAGTGAGTCTCCCCCGACGAACCATTCTTCTTCTCTTGCCTAGGTACCTAGGTCGGCCCTCCACAGCCCCATCGGATGTCGCTACCCCGATTTAGGAAGGTCGACAAACAACCGCTGGGCGGGCCTGTCGCGTCGCTTCGGTGCTTACTTGGTATGTCGTGATAGCACGCTAGAGGAGCTGAATTCTCCTGGTCCCCCTCCCCGCGCCCAAAATGACCCCGAAGATGAATGAATCCACACGCATGGATACCTACGGACAGTGAAAGTCGAGAGTCGTTACCTGACATGTAGACATCGTTTGTATATACCACATTCTGCGAATCTTGACTTAAGTCGCGTTACACACACCCACACACAGCGCTGCAAATCTTCCCGGGCCCCCAACAGATAGGACACGAAAGCCGTCTCTCGCCGCTCCTTGGTGATCCGCCGGGAGGTGGTGTAGTTTTTTCTCTCTATCTCTCTCTCTTTTTCCCCCCCCTCCCCCCCCTCTCTCTTTCGACTGGTCTGGCGGGCTGAGTCTGCCTTGTCACTGTGTCTCGTTAGCCTGCAGACTGCCGACCGGCACCAGCGTCGCCGCCGCCATCTTTTCGGTCGACTTAATCCAAAAAGCCCTTGGCGCCCGCTGCCCACCCCCCAGTCGACCACCCCCGTTGTGGCCTTGGGGCCTTCTTTTGTTCATTTGCTTATCTCGTCGGTCGGCCGCTCTTCAGCCCATCCGCAATCGGCGTCCCCAAACTCTCACCTTTCAATCTACTCGGTTGACCGTAGAGCGAAGGAGAGAGGGTCACCGAGTCCTCACCAGCCGTCACCATGCCGTCCATTTTTCGCAAACGCGGCGAGCCTGAGGAGATCACGCCCTACCCCGCCCTCGACGACCATGCCGAGGCCACGGGCATCGAGCCGCTCAAGGCTTTGGCTCAGTTCGAGAAGGCGCACAAGCTCGACCCCAACATGCCAATTGACGAGCTCAACGATGTCGATGCGGCCCTTGCCACAGGTAACGCCGAGAAGGGTCTCGAGATCGAGCAGGCCCTTATGGAGGATAACTCGCCCTATCCAGAGGTACGTCGGCAAGAACTCACCCAAGCATGCTCAACATGCTGCCATACAGAGAGGAATGGCAGAGACACGCCGCAGATGCAGAGTGAGAGAGAAACCCGTCCAGATCGCTGACACGGTCCGCCGCAACAAAGGTTCGCGCTGTAGTACGCAATTACGACGTCGATCTGCCGGCAAACACGATTCGCGCCTGGGTCATCGGCATGCTGCTCTGCACCGTCGGCTCCGGTGTCAACATGCTTTTCTCACTGCGCAACCCTAGTGTTACCATCACGACCTACGTCGTCCAGCTCATCGCCTACCCCATCGGCTTGGGTTGGGACCTAATCATGCCGGATAAGGAGCAGAACGTGTTTGGCATCAAGTTCAATCTCAAGCCTGGCCGTTTCAACTACAAGGAGCACGTTATCATTGTTGCCATGTCCAATGTAAGTTCGACCCGGTGGGGTTCTATGAGCTCGAGCCAACATGTCAGGGCCGCAGCGCCAAGGATGGCCCGGTGGTTCAAAGCCGGAACACTAACAAATCTCTAGGCCGCGTATGGGGGTGGTGTTTTGTATGCGACGGATGTTCTACTCGCCCAGCAGCTCTTTTACAAGCAGCATTTTGGCTGGGCCTTCCAGTTGCTTTTCGGCGTCACCACTCTCTGCACCGGATACGGCCTGGCCGGGCTGGCACGGCGCTTCCTCGTCTGGCCCTCGGCCATGATTTGGCCCTCGAACCTGGTCAACTGTGCGCTGTTCTACACCCTTCATGACCACTCTGGCTCAGACCCGACCAAGACCAACGGATGGAAGATTGGCCGCTACCGCTGGTTCCTCATCGTCAGCGGTGGTGCCTTCATCTGGTACTGGTTTCCTGGGTGGATCTTCCAGGGCCTGTCGTACTTCACCTGGATCTGCTGGATCGCGCCCAAGAACGAGATTGTCAACAAGGTCTTTGGCGGCCTCTCGGGCTACGGACTCATGCCCATCTCGTTCGATTGGACCGTCATCTCGGGCTATCTCACTTCCCCACTGATCCCGCCCTTTCACGCCATCGCCAACGTCATTGCCGGCATCATCATCTTCTTCGTCATTGTCTCTTCCGGTATCCACTTTTCCGGCACGTGGTATTCTGATTATTTCCCCGTGCAGAGCTCCGAATCGTTCGACAATACCGGCGCTGTCTACAACGTCAGTCGCATCCTCGATGCCAACCTGCAGTTTAACGAGACCGCCTACAACGACTACTCGCCGCTGTACCTGCCGACGCAGTTTGCTCTTGCCTATGCCCTGTCCTTTGCCGCCGTAGCCGCCGTTGTCGTCCACGTCGTTCTGTACCATGGCTCCGAGATCTGGGGCCAGTTCAAGCTTGCCCGTCACCAGGAGGACGATGTGCACATGCGTTTGATGAAGAAGTACCGCGATGCTGAGGACTGGTGGTACCTCGGTAGGAAACCCTCCCCCCCGAAAACGTCCTCTTTCTTGGCTAACATGGGCACGTAGCGCTCTTCATCGTCATGGTCGGTATCTCGTTTGGTGTTGTTGCCGGCTGGCCAACCGGATTCCCAGCCTGGGCCTACGTAGTCTGCATCCTGATTCCAGTCGTCTGGCTCATCCCCATTGGCATCGTCCAGGCCATTACCAACATTCAACTCGGCCTCAACGTTCTGACCGAGTTCATCATTGGTTACATGGTGCCCGGTCGACCCCTTGCCATGATGATGTTTAAGAACTACGGCTACATCTGCATGTCGCAGGCGCTCTACTTCGCCCAGGATCTCAAGCTGGGCCACTACATGAAGGTGCCGCCGCGTACCATGTTCGCGTCCCAGCTCGTCGCCTCGCTCTGGTCAGCCGTTGTCCAGATTGCCGTCATGAACTGGGCCCTTGGCCACATCCCTGATGTCTGCCAGCCCGATCAGCCCAACAGCTACACCTGTCCCGGCGGTCGAGTCTTTTTCACGGCGTCGATTATTTGGGGCGCCATCGGCCCGGCTCGCATCTTTTCCGGACAGGCCCTGTACGCATCCCTACAGTGGTTCTGGCTCGTCGGCGCCGTCACTCCGGTCATCACCTGGTTCCTCGCTCGCAAGTGGCCCAAGAGCATTTGGCGCTACGTCAACACGCCGCTCCTTTACGGTGGTTCCGGCTGGTTGCCCCCTGCCAGCGTCTACATCTACCTTTGCTGGGCCCTCGTTGGCACCATCTTCAACTTCTTTATCAAGCGTCGCTACACCGGCTGGTGGCTGCAGTACAACTACATTACTTCGGCGGCCCTGGATTGCGGACTCATCGTGGCCACGCTCATCATCTTCTTCACGCTGTATCTCACATCGGCTAGGCCACCTCAGTGGTGGGGCAACATTGACGTCTTCGAGACCATGGACTGGAAGGGCACCGCCATCAGGACGCAGGTGGCACCCGGCGAGACCATCGGGCCCAGCCGTTGGCCATGAAGTTCGCGAAAATGAGAAGGACCAAGGAGCGTTTTAATGATGATCGATTTGACAAGGGTATAGGAGTTGGCGGCTTCTTCAGTATGTACGTACCTTGGTTTGACGGCCTATTGGTTGTGGGGGAGTCTTTTGGGTATTTGGCTCTGACGAGAGGGTTGTCTTTACTGCGGATGATACCTCGATACGAATCTAACTGCAACTTTAATCGCACATAGCGTGGCAATCAACGACATGAGACGAGTTTTCGTTTGGGTTCCGTCTCCAGGAACGATGCGAGCCTGTGTAAACTCTTGCCGCATGGCTTAGCGCTTACCTTCGTGGTTACTCCCTCTTACTCAACGCTGCGAGTTCATGTAACCAACGTGGCTTCCTCCCTTGGCGACGACGTTCATACACACTCCTGCCCATATTGATGATGTTTGTGACTGTTTTTATGGGCAGGTCGGCAAAGCACCCTTCACTAAGGGACACAATATCGTTGTTCGTTAACTTTGCAGACCCCAGCCTTGCAGTCCTTTACCATCACTCGTTCTAACATCCTGTATCTGTCTGATCCAAAGCCGCACCCTACATATTTCTCCGAGTGTGATACGATTCCCTTACAGACGCCTTCCTTTCATTGACAGTCTTCAATTGAAGAAAGTCGCGCGTTGCTATCAAGTGCTACCTGGAGGAAGGGGCGAGGGCAATTCCGACCAGAAGAATACCGAGAAAGGCAATACAAAGGACACGATCATGTTCGGCTACACCTCACTACCAATGCCCGACGAGAGAGACCTGGAGACGCTGGTCAATGAGTTCCGCCGCAGCAAAGAATCCGTACATGCCGGTGGCAGGAGGCAGGCGTCTCGCCAAGCCTCGCGCGCAACACGGGCATCGCGCGCTTCAATCGAGTCTCAAGGGCCCCTCTCGTCCAACGAAGACCTGGACCTACACGTTGACCTCCCCCCGGGCATACTGGCGGATGAATCCGCCGTCTCGTCGCGGCGGCGTGGGCATCCACCTGGCAAACCGAGTCGGAAGACGAAACGCAGCTCAACGACCCGATCCGAACGCAAGACGGAACGTAGCGCCGGAGTTCAGCCCGCGAAGCGGAGGCGGGGGCGAGGCATCCGCGCCGCACTTCGACGAATCTTTGGCCTGGACGACAACCCCGAGGCTGCTATCGACGCGCCGCACGGAAAACCCAAGACTCGCGCGCCGCAGAAACGTGAGCATCGGAACGATGACCTGCAGACAGCCACCAAAAAAGCCTCGCCAGAACGTAGTCCTGAGCATACCGAAGCTGAACCGTCTTCCTCAAAAGAACCCACGCCTCCCCCTGGCGCCGATCTCCCCAAAAATGATGCTGCTGCCTGATGGTGTTATGATTGGCCTTTTGATAAGAAAATCCGCAGTAGGGTAGGTGTCCTTAAACCTCGTTCCTCCACGGCATGTTCACTGACCGTCTTCAACAGCGATCAATGTGACTGGAGTGTAAGGGGCAAGAGTGAATCAGCCCAGGAATCGAGGCTGCTTGATACTTTCCCGAAATACCTATGGGTCCACGTGGCGCGGCAGGCAAAGCCTGCTTGACTCGTTCATAATAATATGTACCCTACAGCATTCTGGAGGAGGCGTGGACAGGCGTAAAAGGTTCTCAGCCCTCATCACCAGGTCAGTTTTGAGAAGGTCCGGTGTAGCAAAGGCATCGGTTGACTGAGCTCTCTTGATACACCTTACTCGAATCCTAATACAGATCCCCATTTCATTCCTACTCATTGTTATGGGGCGCTATGTGATTTCACTTCGTGCTTGGTAGGCTTGCTCAAATTTCGCCACACTCTGGCAAATGATTGTTCGGATCCATGGAGTGCTGAAAACCACGGAAATATGTCGCCGGGGAGAAGGTCTCGCATTGAGACACACGCCGTCGACGTTCCCAAAGCCAAAATCACACCGAGAGAGAGAGAGGGAGAGAGAGAGAGAGAGAGAGAGAGAGAGAGAGAGAGAGAGAGAGAGAGAGGCTGCGTCTTCTGCCTCCATGGAATAGGCTACGGGAGGCATCGTTCGCTAATTGCAATTTCGATATGCGAAGCGAGAGATGCCGAAGGCTCCCTTCCATGACTGATCAAGACACCGTCCTAGCCGCGGCGGTTCCAGGCCAGCGGAAATCGGAAGCTACCCTATGTAGCGCTTGCCCCCGTTTCCAGTCATGACCGGTCATCTTACTGAATCGTTGGGGAACGAGGACGTCTGACTTGAGCCGCCGAACGTCATCCCCGGAAAGGGGCCCGGACCAGTCCAGTCCCAGCCAGCTGGCCAGGAGGTTTCACCTCTTCACCTCTGCGGTCTCCCCGACATTTGTTAGATCCGATAACCCACAAGGATCGGATCTCATTGTATGAACTGACTCAAAAGTTCCGCAAGACAATGGGAGGACCTGAGTCGTCCCAGTCGAGACCTGCCCAGCTCCCTTGCTCAACAAATACCAGAGATGGCATAATAGCACATGTCTTATTCTTATTTTATTTTATTTCCAAATCTTTCCAAGGCGTGTGCAGTCGTATGATTGATGGCATAGCCGTCGCAAAAATAAACTGTCAAAGCGGGAAGGGGTAAAGAAGAAAAGAACTAGGAAGTGGGAAAAAGCAACAATGGAAGGGGAGGATGCCGCTGTTCGCCTCCGCATCCCTCTCTGCACCCCCTTAGGGAGAGAAAAGTAACACAAGAAAAAGGCACTGAGACAAGTTTGAGTCAGTTGTGGGCAAACAGAAAAAAAGAGATTCTGGGACAATCTCGCAATCTTTGACTCTTTTAGGGGGGCGGGCATAATAATGAGGTCTGAGAGTGTCGTCCTTTTTCCTTGGTATAAAGCCGAGGGCGAAGGAGCACACAAGAAAAAAGTAAAGGGTAGGCTCCCGAAAGCGAAGCTCCTCCGACTCTGCCTTCACACCACACACGTATATTTGTTTGCCCGCGTCATTTCGGGGGAGGGGAAAGAAAGCGTACGATCCGTCGGAAAGATTAAGTGTGTGCGAAGGTGGAAAAGAAAAACAAGGGACTCACTCTGATCACTCCGGACCATGTCATTCAGAAGAAGACCCGGCAACAACACAAGACACTTTGACGCGGTTTCCAGCCACGACGAGCCTACTTATCTACCGCCGCGACCGCGCTGACGGAAAAGGGAGATCTTGTCCATCTGCTGCCTCTCGCCCCTGAGGGGGGAAATAACAAGAAAGAGAACAAAAACCCCCCACGTCACCATTCGCCGGACCACCGCGAGGTTGCTGTCCCCGGCAATCCGAATCCGAATCGGAAACCACCAACTACCCGCCGAAGGGAATCGTCAGACAGCCAAAAAAAAAAAGAAGAAAAAAAAACCCACCACAACGCCGTCGCGCCGACCGGCCGACCGCCCCTACCCGGAGGCCGGAGCACGATGGGCCGAAGAGGCTACGACACGACGGGGCTGGGGGGCCTCGTGCGGCCTAACCCGCGCCCCGCCGGCGGCAGCAAGGCCGGGGGAGGGGGCCAGAAGGGCGGGAAGAGCGCCGTGGCCGGACAGGAGTGCACGGAGCAGTCCCACGCGGCGGCGGCGGTATCGGCTTCGGCTTCGGCCTCGGCTACGGACCGGGGTGGGGTTGCAGCGCCATCGAAGAAGTGAACGGCGGGAGCCCCTGGGCCTGTCTGGAACCGGCCTGTAAGTGCATTCTCAGTCGGTAAGGGATGCTGCGTTGCCCTGTAAGGGCCGGAGGGAGGAATTCGGAACACGGGTGCGCGGTAGCCGGGCTGACCGTTCACAGCGGCAGACGGTACCGGTCGCATGGATTCTTTCAAAGTGAAGAGAGCGCCGGAGATGTGGCGCCTTGGTGTGAGTCTTGATTTCTGGTTGGGGGGAGAACCGAGCGATTGTGTGAGCTGACAATGTACTGGATAGATCGCCACGAGCGAAGCAACGTTTTGCCGGCCGTAACGAAGGAGGGGGGCCCGGTTCGAGCCTTTAGCTCAGCGATGGGTGCCGGTGTTCCTTTGGTCAGCCCGCCTATTTGGGTACACGATACCAGCGATGTGTCCGACAACCCGGGCCGGGGACCTCGCGCCGCCAATAAGCTCCTGGGTTCATACAAGACATTCAAGGCCACGATTGGGCGGGTATCTACGCGGCGGAGATGAGCCCCGGCGTGTACACACCCCGCCGCATCGTCACAGGAACGGCGGGCAAGCGGATATGGAGTTGGCGAAGATGGCATCAACACAGGCCGTGTCGAGGCACGTGATTCCTGCTCCAGATAATCAAATAGAATAAAGGGCTTACGCAAAGTCTACTTTATACACAAAATCGCTACATGTTCATCTCGCAGCTCGGTCAGGAAATGGGGGTATCGCACTGATTAAAAGCAAAAAAACGCGGAAAGAAATCGTCAAAGCATCCTCCAGCCTCGGATCATCCTCAGCTGTACTGGGGCGGGTGCTGCGGGGGCGCAGTGTTGGAAGGCGGCTGCGGCAGGTAGTACTCCGCCGCGGCGCCGGTCTGCCCCGTCGCCGTCGCCGCCGGAGCAGCAGTCGAGCCGGACACATCCGAGGGAGTGTACGGCGGCACGGGCGACTGCGAGCGGTAGGGAGCGGAGCCCATGGGCTCGTACTTGCTTTCCGCGGCGGTGCTGTTGGTGTTGCCTGCTGCGGCGCCGGCGTACCAGGAGTCCCGGTTGCCGCCTTCGTCGGCTCTGCCCTCTTCAATCTTGGCGTAGACGCCCCCGCGGGCACCGGACTCGCTATTGCCGGACTTGTTCTGCCTATGGGCTGCGAACTTCTTGTAGAGGTAGACGAATACCCAGAGACCCGTCGAAACAAGGAGGGCATGGCCGAGAACGTGGCCGAAACGGAATTTCTGGCCTTGCTTTTTGCGTTTGAGCTCTGGGTGGCATGTTAGTCACGGGTCGTGCTGGGTACCTGCTTGGCAGAACAACCGCGGCAGATGTCGGAGGCTAGGAAACAAGGGAGACTCACCCTGAACCAGGTAGTATGCGAAAGCAATGAGGAACAAAATGAACCAGACGATCAGGACGATGATGAGAATCCGGGCCCAGAGAGGGAGCGTGCCGAAGCCGCCTCCACCACCACCGCCGCCGCCGCCGCCGGTGACGACGTGGCCGCCTTTGGACTTGGGTTTGCTGGTTTTAGATTTGGATTTGGATGATTTTGATGATTTTCCGCTGCTGCCACTCCGGCCGCCGCCGCCTTTGGGAACGCGAGATTCGAGGATGAAGTCCATCACCTGTGTTACGCGGGTGTGTGAGGGTTGAAGGAGGCAATGTGTAATTCAGTGATCAACCGGGTCCTTGAAATGAAACTGCAGTGGGTTTGAATCGTTGTTACCCAAGAGCAATGGGTGAGAAATGTGTGAGATGGTAACTCTGGGGGGGGCGGTAGGCTGCCAAGTGCTTAAGTATCGAAAGGACGATGCGCCGACAGGTAAGATAGCGTTCGGGTTCTGTGCTAAGGTAGTTCCATGCAGGCGTGACGAGAGGTACCCAGACAGCCCGGTTCGTCGACTTTGGCCCCTTGGCTTCTTTTCGTCTGCGGTCAGAGATAGGCAACTGCATACTGACTTCACTTGCGCAAATCAGCCCGCCAAAAAGGTAGAAAATCAGCCCGGTTGCAGCTTGGCGATATGATACAATAAGCCGAGAAGGCTAGTGGGACGAGCTCATCAGTTCCTGTTTTGGTAGAGTTGGGTAGACAAGTACTTACCTCGAGGGCACCGAACAGGCGAAAGGAGCATGGAGCCAGAGTCATGGCTGAAGGAGCTGATGGGGTTGTCTTGGCATTCCTCGGTCATCAACGATGTTATTCGTCCGTTTGCGCCGCAGCGGAGGGGATAGCGATCCTATTCCTAGTCCGAGATCCTATGAGATGGAGAGGGGGGGCCGTTGGAGAGGAGAACCATTGGTTCTGAGGAGAGTTTTTCGTGTTACAAGCTCACCGCCGTCCATATCTTCATTCTCTCAAGCTTGGCGCTGTTGGCACTACGAGAAGGAAAAAGTCGAAGAACATCGTCAAAAACGTAGTAATGCAAAAAAAAAAAAAACCCCCAGAGATGCGGCGCTGGTTCTTCTCTCCGGAGTGCGGGCAGGTGATGCTAGGTAGGGCAGACCGGGCAGTGCTTGTTAATTAGTGCATGGTGGCGATGACCAAATGGATGAAAAGTCAGCCCAATCACCTTACCACACATAGGTAGCCCCCCCCTTCTTGGAGGGAACCGGAGGGCTGTGGATGTGAAGTATACCTAGGTCGGTACCTACCTAGATAGGTAGGCAGCTTCCAACAGAGCTTACCTCACAGGCCTGATCCCAGCTGACAGGTCCCCACTATGCAGGCCTGCTGCCCCCCAGAAGCTTATTTCTCCTCTGTTGATGGTTCGACCAGCGTCGGTTCTTTCTTTTACAACGACCTCCACTTCCAGGCAACCACACTTTCCACCCTGGCACTGGCATCCTCGACAGAGCAGTGTCTATCGCGGTCCGGACTTTGCAACTTCGTTGGGCTTCTACCGTAGACAGGATGTGACCGGCTGTTTGCTCGCCCCACCAGCGCTGACCGACGACGATCCAGGGACTTTTATCCACTCAGATTATCGAGGGGGGAGCGTCGACGCGAGATGATCGTTGCGATCAGCCCTGTGACTGTCAACCTAATTCTGCTTGATGCCGTCATCCCCCTCGTTTCTGTTCCGAGACCTGTTGTGTTCCGTCGAGCTTCTCATTCGACCAGATGCAGCTTGGCAGACGTCGAGCTCGCCATCGACCACAACCCCTCCTGAATCGGGAACAAGAGACAGGCGCTACAACAAGGACCCTGCATCACGCCGTCCGCCACCTGCACAGCCGTCCCCGTGAAGCCGGGTCCGAAGTCGCGCTCATAATTGAGATGGAACCATGTCGCGGCGGTACCATGGAGGCGGGCTGGGGGGTAGGTAGCCTCGAAGTCAATTTCGACATCACCTTCCACCGGCGCGGTTGGGACTGTGGCAGTGCTGCTTCTTGGCGAGGCATTCACCTCCAGCCTTGGTCCAAGTCGAAGGCTCTCAGCGCCGGTAACCGTCAGAATTTCTGATCAAGTTGTTCTACATCCACCACCTCGACCTGTCTGCCCCGATGTTTGAAATTTTAGTCCAGTTCTTACCACGTGCGGCGGGCCAACACGATTGAGATTTGCTAACCATGTTTAATCCTGGTGCCGGAGCACCTAGAGATAACGGAAAAGGTTTCTGTCAAACACAGCATGTTCTCTTCTATCCGTGAGGTCGTCTCAACAGAGGCTCAACGGGCCGATTCGGGACTCTTGTTGGAAAAAGATCGCAATGGAGGGTGCGAACAAAAGCAATCGAAGACATGGGTGGCCGGCAGACGGATGCAACCACGCTTCCCGCGGCGCCATGGCTAGCCTGCTATTCTGAATTACATCGCCCTCGCCTCGTTGGTTTAAAATCGTTGCCATAAATACACTACGATAGAGATCAAGAATTTCGCGTTCTACATCTAGTAGGCACATTGCTGAAATCTTCTGGAAAGATGTTGACGACTGACTGAGCTGGCAGCCGGAAAGCTGGGTCTAGGTGTTGATCTGCCGGGCAGACCGGCGGAAGAGAAAAACCACAATAACAACAATCAACGCTAGCCTTTGACGATCTTGACGAGGCGGCCGACGGGCCGCGGGTTTCCGACTTGTGATTCGTCCCATTGTTGGCAGCAGACCCCCAAGTTGGGCTGCAGGGGCTTGTTTTATTGATTGTCTACTGTATAAACTACTTGCCTACTGATGGACTTTTGGCGTCGACTGGGGAGGAGGACAAAGATGTTGGCCGCTTACCGTCTCCGGCGTCCGGACTTGGAGGTGGCTCTGAATGCCGACGGTACATTGGCCCGTCTGATGTGAGTTTTTAGTCAATCGGATGTCACCAAATTGTAATCCCCCATCAGCCAAACCAAAAATAAAGAAAACAAAAATATAATAAAAATGCAAAGTTCGGATGAGTTCCCTGTGTGCTATGCATAGAATAGGGAAGATCGAAGCACGGCTCGGCCTTACTCATGTCTTGTCATCCAATGGAAAGGCCGTGTGCATTTTGTACTTTGTAGACTCCGAAGGCCCGGTCTCGCGTAGGAATAAATATTGGAGGCGGGCGGGGCGGGCATTTCGGCCGGACTGACGGCGTTGGTTGTCGTCCGATGTTTTAGGTGGTGTCACCAATCCAGTGCCCTGAGTGGCTGGCCAGTGGCTTCTATCGAGGCCCAGGGGCTCGAGGTGAGGCCCCACCACGGGCAGCCCACTGGGCCTGAAACAATCGGACTGGACCGACTGGATCGCATTTTCAGCGAACAAGGGCACTTGACTTCACGTTTCTGTTTCTGCAGGAAGTGACGGCAATTGACGGCGGAGCTTGGACGTTCCACGTAAACTACTTCGTTTTTGGTTGCACTTGCTACTTTCCCCCTCCGTTGCCTCACAGTCGAGTGGCTGAGTTCACTTTTAAACTACCTACACTTTTGCCTCCTCGTCGCCTCTCGGACGATTTCTCTACTCTTTGTCTCGTGTTCTTTTCTCGTTTGCTCATCTACAGCTTCTTGCTTGCCGATGCTGTCGTGGTAGCTGTACTTCTCCTCCTCCAACATCTTTTATCGTCCCACCCCACGCTCATTTTCAACATCTATTCTTACACCACAATTACTATCGCGGTGCCTCACATCGTTGGTTCTCTATCTCGATCTCTCTCTCTCTCTCTCCAGAAACTACTCGATACCCCAGCGCAGGTCCGCAACCATGGCAGCATCAGTGGTGGCGCCGCCCTCGGCCGCAGTCGACCCCTCGACGCGCAAACGCGTCCTCAGAGTCATCGCCATCTCCCTCCTCCTTGACCTGGTATAGTCTGACCTCTCCACCACCCGCTTCCCAGCGCCTCGCAGCTTCGACACTGACCATGCTCTCACCAGATCTCCTTTACCTTCATTCTCCCCCTGTTCCCGAAGCTCCTCGAGTTCTACCGCGACCGCGAAGTCGACCCCGCCAATGCCGATGCGACCGGCCCCGCGACCCTCCTGCAATCCGTCCTCTCGGGCCTGAACCGCTACAAGGCTGCCTTCGCACGTCCCATTGACTCACGCTACGATATCGTCCTCCTCGGTGGCGCCCTCGGCTCGCTCTTCAGCCTGCTGCAGGCCGTCGCATCCCCGCTTATCGGCCACCTCTCGGACCGTCACGGCCGCCGCACCGCCCTGCTGGCCTCCATGTGCGGCAATATCCTCTCCGTGCTCCTGTGGGTCGTCGCTGTCGACTTCCGCACCTTCGTCGCCTCGCGCGTCGTCGGCGGCTTGTCCGAGGGCAACGTCCAGCTCGCGACGGCCATGGCGACCGACATCTCGGACGAGCAGAGCAGAGGGTCGACCATGGCCCTCATCGGCGCGTGCTTCTCCATCGCCTTCACCTTTGGCCCCGGCCTGGGCGCCTGGCTGAGCACAATCACCACCGTCAAGGAGAACCCCTTCGCCACCGCCGCCGGCTTCAGCCTGTTCCTCATCCTGACCGAGACCATCTACCTATACTTCTGCCTCCCCGAGACCCTCCCCGCGTTGACCGGGAAAGGCCGCGCCGCCGCCGCTGCTGCCAAGGAGGAGAAGAAGAATCAGACAAAGGCCCCGGCCCCGCTGCAGCGAACCAACTCCCACTTCCTCCTCAACGCCGTCCACTTTGTCTTCTTGCTCTTCTTCTCCGGCATGGAGTCCTCGCTGTCCTTCATGACGTACGAGCTCTTCGCCTTCGGCTCCGCCAAGAACGGCCGCCTCCTCGGCTTCGTCGGCCTCGTCGCCTCGATCCTGCAGGGCGGCGTCACGCGCCGCCTCCCGCCCCTGCTCTCTGTGCGCGTCGGCGTCGTGGCGTGCCTCGTGTCCTTCGTCCTGCTGGGCCGCATCACGACCACCTCGGGTCTGTACGCCGCGGCGACGTGCCTGGCCATCACCTCGGCGACCGTCGTCACGGGCCTGAACGCACTCAGCAGCTTTGAGGCCGCCGAGGGCGAGCGCGGCGGCAAGCTCGGCATCCTCCGCAGCTGGGGCCAGCTCGGCCGCGGGCTGGGGCCTATCCTCTTCACCAGCGTCTACTGGTGGGCCGGCCGCGAGGTCGCCTACACCATGGGCGCCACGGGCATGGCTGTCGTGGCCGCCGTGGTGTTCGCCGGCCTGAAGTCACCACCCGCCTCGTTGAAGAAGAAGGTCCCCGCCGAGAAGAAGGCCGCGTAAAAGAGGCGTGACATTTTTACAGGGAGAGGGTTTGGTTGTAAAAACACGATGTCGGAAAGGGGTGAGGAAATCTTTGTGTATCAATAATTCCACATACTGTACATTTCCTATTTGGAGATAACTGGAGAGAGGAACGCATACGTTTAGGATAACGTGTTTTACTCTTGGAGTCCTGCACAATGTTTGCTGTTCACACTGATGACTCGAGATGTGCCATGTGTGCCCGCCATCGACCGCCTATTCCGACATGTCCTGGGCCATTATCGTACACCCACAGTAGTCTTCCATGGTCCACGTCTCTTGCGTTGATTCCATCTAGCCAAGACATGGCAATACAAATGTGTGTTTCTATTCTCTTGCCCTGAAAATGATAGCAGGTTGGTTGACGGGGCGGAACTGGGTCTCTTGAGTATAACTCCATCCAGGCACTCTCATGGCAAAGCATCCCGCACACATGAACATGCTGGTTTGCAGCTAGTTTCAGCCGCCAGAGGAGAATACTCCCTGCCTTCTCTCAGCCGTATCAACGGTCCTTGCCTGGCTTGACCTGACAGAGAACGTATATAAAGCTCATTTGTGTCTTGTTAGGGGAGTTTATCTAGGTACAGGCTTGCAATGCTTTGTTGTGCTAGCTGCTTGGAGGGCTGGTACATGTAAGAGTGGTAGGTAGCAGGAGGAATGATTACGGGGGCCAGCGAGCCAGAGCCAGACACACCGCCCGCGTTCATATTCACCCGCTCCTGCCCTCCCAGCCTCACATCTTTCCATCCCGTCTTAACGCACTCTGCCGTCCCTTCTATCCAACAAACAAAGCCAGCAGGCCACTTGGTCTAACGGTTCAGCAGCCGGCGTGGAGCAATAGTAGCTTATTGGCCTCCTATTCTGGGTTCAGCCAAAGGTTGCGGGTGCAAGTCCCGTCGTCGGTGTATATTTTTTCGTCTTTTTCTTTTCCTTTTCTTTTTCTTCCTTGTTTTCTTTTGTCCTCCTCCTCCTTCTCTTCATACCCTTGCTTTTCATCTTCTTGGTCATCTTGGTTCTAATCTTTGTTTCGATTTCAAAAGGCTCTTCAACACGACCGTTTACGGGGGTGCTCTGATGCGAGCTGATTTATTGCTGCTCTCGGCCCAACAGGACAGGAGTGACACGGAAGGAGGGATGGACAAACGGTAAGCGAGATGCAGGTACCCGGGCACCTGCCTTAACTTGACAGAATGCTACAGCAAACTATGTCAGCTGCTGAATCTCTTTCCTGGTATGATTGTTCCCACGTCGCTCCTTCCATCTGTGAGAATTTTGTTTGCCAGAAGGTGACGCCCGGTACAATCCTCGACGGTGGCGACGCGCCCTGTTGCTGGTTATATGCTCCCACACGCCATCACAATTCAACCCCCACAAGGGCGTTTTGCAGGAAGGCAAGTAATCCGTCAACGGTAGAACGACTGGCAAATATTGATGGATTCCTGTTGACATCAATGAGTCTAACCTACGAAGGAATGCTCAGGAGGCACAGGATATGCTCTTGGTTGTAATACCCCCCCCCCGGAGCGGAAGCTATCAAAACGACCAGCAATCCGGGATTCTTACTTCTGGCCTAGGGTTAGGCATTCGTGTCCGTCGTTTCCAACCGCCGGGTTTCCTTTCCTGTTCCAAAGTTTCCCTCGGCGACACAGAACCGCTTGATCCAAGTGTGCAGGGGTAAGGGGCTTGTAACTATTCCTCCAGTTCTTGTCAGAGACAAGAGCCCTAGGCACCGAGTTCGTCCTCTCCCTTTGTTTTGTTCTACTCTCGCAGTATTCCGGTTCCTTGGCACTATTCAACTTCGAAATGGATGCTTTGCAGAGCCGCTCCTAGGGCGTTCTTCCGCACTGGCCTCTGTGTATTCCAGTATCCAACCGTCGAGCAGTTACGTTCCACGCCGGCCTGTAGAACAAGGCTGCGTTGCTTTTCCGAACTCTGCGGCCGACACAACTCTGTTCTTCAGATAGGCTCTTGCACTACACCAAAAAAAGGGGGCCGACATGACACGGGTTGTGTCCCGCACCATATCTTTGCGATACGGACAATACAACTGCTGTCGACAGAGTGGCTGCTTGTTGCCATGTAATCCTCTACTTGAGTAGATCGAAGCATAACCCGACTTCATCCCATGGACTAACGCCTCATCCCCCCCCGGGTTTCTGTGCTTTACACCTTCGAGAGCTAGAGAGGAAGAGATGGGAGTCTTTCTTCTGAGCTGCTATTGGAGCTTGGGCATCAGACAAAGGGTCGCCGAAGGAGTTGGGACCAAAAGTACAATGAGTCCAGTCCCATAGCTGGAGGGCTCTTCTTTTGTGGCGGTCCTTCCGCAACACGAGGTCTTAAAACATTCGTGTGTCGCCGCAATTTGATACAGCTTGCGGCCGTTCCGCCCTTCCGGAGGAGTCCTGGCACGGCCCGGCATCCCGTTGCCGGACGTCATGAGAATAACTACAAACCAATGAGAGCCGAGCATCGAACTCTATGTTATAAGATAAAAGTACCCAGGCACGTGCGATTTGGGTCGTCCATTGAATATCTCCTGACCAAACTCCCACAGATAACCAATCCTTCGTCGACAGTACACGGTAGTAATACCATATAATGGTTTCGCCAAACAGAGAAGAGCTGCACAACGCTTGCTTCTATATAGAATGCGGTCTCACTCTGCTGTCAGTTGTACACCTTCCTGGTATACATGCCACTTGAGGCACGTTTCATGCTCCAAAAGGGGGTGCCGAAATAGTACGCGTCATCTCAAAGCATCAGCGGGAAACCCAGATGGGGAGCCGAGCTACCCACTGGATCACGATTGGTCTGAGGCCACCAAGACCATATTTGCATCTGTCCGTGGATGGGCGGATCAAGCCTCAAGTCTGGGCAGACTCGAGGTATGAAGGGACTCTGCGAGGCGAGCTTTCCACAGCACCGCTGCGAAGGCCACGGGAACCTCCAGTCTGGGATGTTCAAAGTATACGAGGACCATGGAAACCGAGTCCAGAACATGACCGCGCCTGGTAGGCAAATGAACCCGACAACACGGCTTTCCCTTGGCAAGCACTAGCCACAGATCAAGTTCGCCTCTGCTGGGCCTTGAGGGCGTGCCGTATGCACGAATCAAGCGACTGGCCACAAACATCGTGACGGCAGGCTGAACGACGGGCCGTTGCTGGCCGTACGAAATGGCTGGCTTTGGAGTTGTGGACCGGGGCGGGGGGTCTTGGCCTCCTTGTCAGCTCCTGAGAAGCTCTGGCGTAGTGGCAGAAGACGTATCATCACGGTGCTCGCAGGTCAAGCAGCCCGGGGTTTCCGCGCCAGGGCAGAAGTCGAGTGATGTTGTATTGACCGACCTATGGGAGCCGGCGTCTCTCCCCGGCATAATCGTTTAGCAGCGTGTGGACTTGACGCGGGGAACCGACCGCCCAGGCAGTCATCTCGATCAGGAAGTATGTCATCAACCGGGTTCATCCGAAGTCGAGACACACACACACACGCACACGCACACATACACAGAGAGAGAGAGGGTGAGAGAGAAAGAGAGAAGTTTGTGTAGGTGGGTATGTGTGTGTGTGAGTGGTATGTGTGTGTGTGAGTGAGCTGGCGCACCCCACCTTTCGACCCCTCCACAGACAGCATTCTCGGCAGGCAGGCATTCGTTTCGGCGTTGAGCCTATGTGGGCAGTTTCTCATCAGGCCTGACGTTAATGTGCCAACGTACGTGGGGACGCCCCTTTGAGCAGTGCTGCATCCGCTGCCAGCTTGGCCGAGCTCGCCAGGTCGTCTCCGCAAGCGCTGGATAGGACGCCATGTGCCACCCCTGGCCCGTTTCTGAGTGGCCGTCCGAATGTGACGCCAGAAGCACCGTGGTGAGAGAACCTGCATATAGTATGGGCGCATGCGTGGTTTGCAACCTTGCAAGCTGCTGCTGCTGCTCATCGGTCGCTGTGGGGATAGGACTGGCCAAGCTGACAGCAAGCGCGGACGACGGGGACCAGTGACATCCTTGGCAATTGACTCTGCAATCTTGCCGTTCTAATAGTCTTGTCCTGGGTGGACGAGTTGAAGGGCTTTTTGAGCACGAGGGCAGACAGGCCCTTTACACATGCTCCGTTCTTGGGTGCGGTCTTGCAGGTTCAGCCTGGGGTCATCCATCATGCCCATTGTCGCTCGCGAAGCTTCACCCACAGTCCGGTCGGATCTGGAGGCCCTCGATCCGGACCGGGTGGGTGGGATGGGGGCAGCCGAAAGGTAAGATAAGACCATGTCAAACATTTTTGCACGAAATCAAGGCCGCGAGAGCGGCGTCATTGCCATCATACGTCGTGGGCCATCATTGATATAATATGAGTGAGTATGGAGGTGCCAGAGGCTCTCCAAGCCGACAAAAGCTGACGATTACGCTCAGTCATTTCGATCAGCGTGTCGTACGAGTCGCGTCGTACGCTATGTGCAACGCCGAAGCACAGCGAAGCTGCCAGAGTGTAGCCCCCAGTGCAATTGGTGACATGCAGCATTAGTGCTTCGTTTGGGTTGTCTCGAGGGCGGCGAGTCCAAGAACAGCCAAGCGGCGTTAGACCCGTTCACACCCATTCCGTGTATGCCGCCGCCCAGCACTGGGATCCCCAATGGGCCGTCGTAGCGTTGCGTCGGGATTCATCCCAGATTCGGCTTGGTGGTGTTTGTCATTCCCCCCTCCTGGGCCGTTGACTCTCTGTTCTTGGGCTTCGAGGCTGAGGCGATGCCGTCCAACTAGTTTCGATGGTGTCCAGCGACAGTTGGCGACGGGAAGGGGGGGGTTCTCAGCGATCGGTGTTGGCCACCCGGAAAGTTGGATTGGGATCCGTTCAACCATTACTGCAAAAAAAGGTAGGGCGTGATCATTGTGGACAAGTGGCCAAGTGCTAGCGGCGTGAACTCGGGCATATACTCGCCACTTACACTACGGCACCCCGCGTGCCACCCATCTGGGTTCGGTCTTTTTGTATTTAGCTTATGTACACTAGATGTGTGCGCCGCTCCAGATTGCCGGATGTGGAAGCTGAGAGGGAGTTGTCGATTACGCGGGAAGAAGCAGGCCAGATTGGCGGGAACCCGGTTGGGTCGCTTTTGCCGTTGATGAGAGTTGTGTAAGCGTCACAACGGCGCACTTTCCGCTCGGCTTTGTCGGGACTATGGTCTTTCGAAAAGTCAGACGATGCTTGCTTGCTTGCTTGCTTCCTGAATCCTTCATCAACCCCCCGAGTAGAGCAGGCCAGCCGAGCTAGGGTCTGGCGTGTTGGCGGCTTGTAATCGCCCAACCTCTCTACGAGGTGGTGCACATGGCCCAAAGCAAAAGGCGCCTGTGGCGCCGGCCCCAGAAAAGTAGGGTCGTCCCCACGTGTGAGAAACTGTAATTGGCACAGTAGGGGGACTCCACCCTTCCTTCTACATCTACATATGCAGTAATGTGTCGGTAATCTTGCCGCAGTGGCACCAGCCAAACCCATCATCACTCCGAACACTGGATAGTAGCATCCAACTTGGCGAGCCTATCGTCGTTTCCTGGAAACATGTATGAGAAAACCGGCAAGTCGGCATGAAGACACGGCTGAATGAATGACGGGCCGTCATCCATATCGTCGGGTTGGGCGGGCGGGCTGCTTGCTGTATGAGATGGGAGCAAACTTTTTCCTTTATGCAAAAATCCCAGGGTGAACCCGCAGCGATCGGTGTCATCTACGGTCTATCTACCCTGATGGATTGTGCTGTGCTGTGCTGTGCTGTGTTACCGTCGTATTCCTCCCTGAATACTCCTCGCCAGCCCAAGAGGAACTCTCGGCTGAGGAAAAAGTCGAACCAGACATCAGCCAAAGGGTCCAATCCGTGAGGAGCCAAGGCAGATTATTGGCAAGGGGAGAGAGAGCGAGCAGGTTCAGGGATGTTTCCCGAGGTCCACTTCCCGACTCAACCATGGGACAGAATTGGAAACTGTTCCATTGAAGTTTCAAGAACCAGCGACGCGTCTTTCACTTCATTCCCATAACGAAATTCCAGTAAATTAGCCGATGGATTGCTGGATGACATCGGCAAGCTTCCATCATCCGGTCGCGCCGTTGAAGTGGCCAGGTCTCACCCGCCGGACCCAGTTACGCAGTGAGGAGCTGAACCAGCAAGCAGCCTTGCAGTTGCGACCCGACGTAGGCGTGGGATGGTCTGCTGCAGGCTGCACAGGCTGCAGATATGACGGCACGGCAGCATTCTGCTGCTGCGTCTCTGGCAACGGCAACAACAGATGAACAATGTCGATGGTGACCGTCTCTGCAGCGTAGCCCCTGGCAGTTTGCCCCAAACTGCCCCAGACCGCGTTCGGTATCCAATCATCTGACAGCGAATTATTGTGTTTCTTCTTTGATTTCCTTAGTCAAGTGAATGGTCGTCTGCTGGCTCGCAACGTTTGTGTTTGTTCGGATCGATATCAACCATGGTCAAGGTCGTTACGATACTGCTGTGGGATAACCGAGCGAGTCCGGAGACGGGCAGACTCGGCGGACATTGTCACCTGGTCTCGGCGATGATGATCTGATGGCAGCGCTCAGTTTTTGGTGATTCATTAACAGTTTGACGGTGGCAGCTGCCAGTGTCAGTTGACTTGAATCGTAAAAGCTTGAGGGAACCGGGATCAGGGGGTGGACAAGTGTGGATCATATAGAAGGATGGGGGCGTAGCCTCACTCTCCAAAGCTCGGGACACCAACTGCCTGAGGACGGGGGGCCGTAGCGCGAACCTGAAGAGAGGATGGAGTCCGAACAACGCACTATATCCGTAGTGTACCTGTAGTGTCCGGCGGCCGCTACCGGGACATTGGGAGCAACAATTGTCCGCACTTCTCGAGCACTGGCGATATGCGGTGTGGAGCGCGTGGCCAAGCCGGCCGCCGGTGCAGATCGAAATCCGTGCTGAACTATGTAGCCGGATATCCACGATAGGCCGTTGGGTATTGGCCACTTACTGACTGAGACCGGGGATTCTTGGGAAACGCGTCGGTCGGGCTTGCCTCGTCAGTCGGACAGTTTGCTGGTGAGATTGTGTCCGTGTCCATTTACCGCCGGAATCCCGCCGTCCATGAAGTCCTATATTTGTATGTACATGGCCTGCGGGGAAACGGGGAGCACGGCGGATGTGTTTGGCCCAATGATTAGCGGTGTTGAACTGTCCGGGAATATCCAATAGCTTTCGATGATGAGGGGAGGAGTATGGTGAGTACTGTGCGGGGTAGTGTGCCGTCTTCCAAGAAAGACGTCAATATCTGGAGAGCATGGCATCGCAACATGATAGCAGCCGAGAGGGTGGTTCAACTGGGCACGGGTGACTGTCGCAATCCCGTGTCGCTGCCTAGGTAGGTTCAAGAGCGCATGATGGCGACGTGTGCAGTCGCAGTGTACGCTGGCGGCTGCCGAGTTAATTATGTATTGGAGACTTGGAGACTTGCTGGTGAGGCCAGGTGGTTGAAGACGCCTCCAAACTCAGTACCTGGTGAGCGGGTAGAACATGTTAGTCGGACTAAGGCGGGGGCGGCTCTTCCTAATTAGTAACTGAAAAAATAAAATAAAAAATCCAGCCATGTTAAGAAGATGAAGGGCGGCGATCCGAGATGTTAACCAACCAAATCGCTAAACAGAAGCGGGTTGCTACCTTAGCTGACGTAACAACTGACCTAACCCGTAGCCGCTGGGGCTAGATGCGTCCAGGGAGAGAGTGACACGGGAGCCGGTTACCACGATGCTTCTTCCTCGCTGGGGTCTCACGCCTGTGGTATGTATGTACTGTACGTACTTGGCCGCCTCGGACTTGATTTAAAAAAAAAGGTGAGTGTCGTTGCGATCTGCGACTGTCAGGAAAAGGGGGTTTGTCTGGAAGCTCGAAGGGGTTAGTGGTGCAAGATTGCCATCCGTAGTAGGATGTGCAAAGAGCTGATCTGTGGCCGGCCCACTTCGTACGCGCAGGCACAAATCAGTGTAAGGCAGTATAGAAGGGCCTCGGCCCTGCCCTTGAGATTTGGGTTCGCTCTTTGAGATGGATATGGGAGTGTACCTACCTAGGGGTAGAAATGCCGAGTTGGCGAAGACGGATGGTTTGCTGTCCAATGGCTGAAAATGTGCTGCATCTATCAAGGTAGAGCAGTATATACGATAACACGAGATATATAGAAAATTCCCGTAGTCAATGGGACAGACATAAACTTGGAGAGCCCTGGACAGAGCAATGATTCGGCCGGGCGCTTGAGCGGGATTGATCAAAGTAAGCTTTAATTCCTTGCAATGCGTCGTGGAGAGAAGCAGCCGGCCCATTAGAGGGGTATTGCGATGCCTCGGGTGACGGTCCAAGTACTCCGTACCTGCTGGATAAAAGCAATGTCGGAAAGCGGAAGGGGCGATGAGGATTGGGTACGTATCTTGCCTCCTGATACCTACCTACCTACCTGTAATGGTGATAAACTAGGAATCGTGGAAAGGGCAAGCAAGGTACATGCATGTATGTATATGCGTACATCGTATGTCTCCTCTTACCTAAGTAGGTACAATGTAGCGTGGGTGGATTACAGGAGGTTTAAGTGGTTGACAGGGATGCTCTCCACGCGCGGGTCCACGAACGAACAGCCTGATTTGTTTTCTTTCTCTTCCTTTTTAGCTTGCGGATGCAGTGACGAGTGCTGTAAGCCAAACAAACAAGCGATAGGGTACTGTATCCTTGAAGATGCACATCGGAGCGTAAGGGGGGGTCTTCTCCAGATACAATAAATACCTACTGTACATAATCTGTTTGCTGGTCTTCCAATACGGGAAGCGAAAGAGATAAAGAGAAATAAGAAGGGGAGAAGATGCCTGAGACGAACCAAGGAGGAGCAAGGAAGGGACGGCGGGGAATGAAAGTTGCTGATGGAAGGAAATGCCCGGAAAGAAGAACGGTGCAGGCGGCAACCCAGGACACACATGAGTTACCGACGTAGTGAAGTCGAAACAGCGCTAGTGCAGCGATGGGGATTGGGATGGGGGTTACATACATTCGATACGGATACACTACTGGGCAATATCTTTTATTTTAGTTTTTGCTTTTCAAAATCAGGAACATGTCGCGGGGAGGGGGGTTTCTAAATATTTTCTTTGCCCTGGAGCACGCCTGTCTCTGTCATGACATTTTCTCCACGTCCAGGGCGCCTCGAAGCGTGGCTTGGCGACATGATGATGAACCTATCCGCACAGGTGCTGTGTGAATATTTACATTATACATGAGTAATCCGGATACATGGTAAGAATCCGGACCTAGGTACAGATACACAGCAATGGAGGAGATAGGGCTGGGGCAGCTGCTCGCTCAGGTGAGGTAATGCCTACCTGCTAATCTCATTCTCGAGCTTCTCCGACTTGGTGTGGGTCGCTCGTCGATATTAAACTCCACCCCGGTCCTAAGAACGAGTGTGTGTGTGATATCCGTACATGTGTCCACTCGCAAAGAAGTTTGCTCAAGGATCGTGGAACCATCTGAGATTGTGTTGGACCGACTGCGTCTCTGCCCACTGCCCACGCGCGATATCGAACCCCCCCCCCCCAAGACGGCGTGCGACAGGCGACGACGGACACGGTTCACGAGGGGTGTGTTTGGTGCCGACTTGACTTGGGCAGCGGGCAGAATCCCCATCATCCACAAGCTCCCTCGGCTTTTCCCCTGGTGACACGCCCCCGCGTCTCGACTCTTGTTCCCCCTTCCCTTCCACTCCACCGAGGTACATATCCTGAGGTGGAATGTATCCGTGCCGTACCGCACCACAGGTACCGTAGGTGGCTATCTGTGTAAGTAACTACATACATATACATAATAAGCCATCCGTTTACCTTGGTTACATGGAACTTCCACGCAGTCGCGCCCTTGTTGCAAGATACGGCGAGCCGACAGCCGTGGTGGTGGTGTCATGGGCGTTGGACGATGGACGGTTGGTTGGGTAAGCAGGGCCAAATGCTTACCTAGACGGGTGAGATGGTAGGCATCGGTGCTACCTGGCCAGGACAGGACAGGACAGGACAGGACAGGACAGGACAGGACAGCCAACACTCACTCGACCATCATTCATTCGCAGGCGTGGCGGCCGTCGGGCTCTGTCTGGTACGTGCCTCTCTGCAGTCAGTGTCTCGTCTCATGTCGTCTCGCCTTGCCCGTGTTACGGCAGTCAGTCGCTCTCCCTCACGCGGCGAGTAAAGTAGTTGTAACCGCCAGGCAGGCGGGCACTTGTGGGAATCCCAGGACACGGGGGGGGAGGGAAATGGACGAGAGTAACTCAAAGCAGGTGGATGTATGCAACTAACTGTAGTCCATGGCGGTGGTCGGGCGACAACCTGCCTGCTCCTAGGCCGTGAGAACGAAGCCTCGCAGCCGTCGATATGATGAATTACTGCTGCGTACCTAGGTAGGTACTTGTACTACAACTCTTCTCCGTACCTAGGTAGGTACCTACGGATGGATCCTCGGTACGAATGACCACTACCACCACTGACTGCCTGCACCTTCCTCGACTTCGGCCACCCCCACCCACCCCGTCCTCCTTCTTCCCAGCGCTGGAGTTCACGTTACTGGCTTAATTAGGTAGCGTCCGGCTCAATGACCAATGTCGGGCGTCGAGTATCGTCCGTCCCTGCCCCCCGTTTCGTCCCAGATTCGCAGTTGGTGGCCCAGTTGTACATACCTACCTACCCACACTGTAGTCGTATGTTTCCAGTCAGCTGCAGCTTCCAGTTCAATTAGAGTGAGACTGAGTGAGGTGAGTCCTCTCCCAGGCCCAGGCAGGTCTTTTTTTCACACCCAAGTAACAACCTTGACGAAATCGACAACAGTTTGTTCCCTCGCGTAGCCTCGACCTACCTACCTACTTAGATACCTACTGTACCAGGTACCTACCTATTGTTATTTCTTGCCTGTGTATCCAGTACACTGCGCAAGTTATTCGAGAGGTCAAGGCACTTACCTAAACTACCGACTGATCTACCTACCTTGGCACAGGTCAAAAGGCATATGTACACCTTCATTCTTATACAATCTATACTGCAGTGTATGTAGTGCACACTCACTACGTAGGCTGTCGGGAAAGCTAGGACAGACACATGTGCCTATGCGTGCACGCCGACGTGGGCATGCATGGGCGTGGACGTGGACGTGGATGCTGACGGGCATGGGCCTGCCTCAGCGTCCTTTCCTTCCCACGGTGCTGCGTACTCGGTACAGACAGACAGACAGACCATGCATGCTCTCTGTCTTTACTCGACCTTCCCGGTCTACAACCTTCCGTCGTTCCCTCCCTCAATTTCTTGCTCCCTCGCTTGCCTTCTCCAGCTACCCCCTACTGAGGTACCTAAGGCAGGAAGGCAGGCAGATAAGATAGGTAGGTGGCACCTTACCTTGGGTGGGTGGGTAGGTAGGTAGGTAGGTAGGTACGGATACCTTTATCTACCTCTCATTGGCATTCTCTCCACTTCTTTTCCTTGGCTGGACAGTACAGTACCTAGGTAGTGTACACTTTGCTCCCAAACTCCCCCCAGTACGGACTTCGTAGTGTATCCGTGGGGACTCAGCACAAGCCAGTCTCCATCTTCAGCGGTTGTCCCCCACGTACGTCGCAACTGTAGGCAGGCAGGCAGGCAGGCAGGTATCTAGCCTACAGTATACTACCGAGTAGGTACTTTTCTCACTCGACTGATCGGCCTAGTCGAATTTGGCTGGCTGCCGCTGCCACGGCCTTCCCTCTCACGTCCGTTCGCCCACTTCTGTTATTTTTTCTATTTTTTATTTTTATTTCCCTTTCTTGGGCGGTTCCTACCTGGGCCTCTTTTATTTTTATTTTTTATTCATTCCTGCCAGCCGGGACCGGTTGCGCTGCTATTACCTACCTACCTACCTACCTATCCTACCTACCCTACCTAGGTACCTAGCAAACACGCCCAAGACAACCCAGTCGTCATCATCACCCTCTTTGTGGCCTCTTCCCTGCCCTGCCCTGATCGTTGCTTCTCTCGCCACGGTCTGAAGTCGACGACTCTAAGATTAAGTTGCCGCCTCCCTCCTAGCGAAGCTTCGCACTACAGAATCTACACTACACTGCGAATACCTACCTACCTACCTACCTACCTGCCTAGCCAACATCACTCAGCCGACCTGACCTGGCTCCTCCCAAACGTCGTAAGACCTAGCCGATCTGCATATACAATACAGTACACCCATCCGATTCGACCCGCCAGCTCCCCCCGTCCCCGTCGTCTCGTTTTCCACATACACTACTTACTCTCGAGCCAACCCGGCTTCGTTTCCACCATTCAAAACGCACACGTCGGCACCCGCCACTTCCCATCAACGTTACCCTTTCGGGCACTGCAAAGCCGCCTTTCTTCGCGCTTTCAACTCTCAAGTCCTTTCTGGCCTCTCTCGCCTGCGACCAAGAATACAGCTGTATATTCAAAGAAACCAAAGAAAAAAATTCTACACCACCGTTAGCCGTCGACTTGAGTCTGCGCAACGCAACAGCTTGGAGAAGGGGAAAAAAAAGAATTACCCCCGTCCTTCTTCTCCCCTTTGGTGAGTGGTTTCCCTGTCCAGCCCGCTGCAACCCCTGCGCAAAAAAAGCCGCGAGACATTTAACCGCGCCGCCGCCCATTACCCAAATTTTTATTTTCCCTGTCTCTCCCGTTGGCCTCTCTCTCCCCTGACACCACGGCGCCTGCTCTCAACCCATTCCTTTGCGACACCGTTTCCCTTCCCCCCCTCCTCCCGAAGGCTACTCAAACGCGCCCTTTGTTCCGAGCCCGTCGCCTTGACAAGGGAACATCAACTAATTACTCGACTCGTGTTGTAAAGACAAACGACGTCCTCCCCGGTCTCCTCGCGGCCTTCCCGACGCCGTCTCTCGGATAACACCCGTGACCCTCCCGATTTCGACTCTTGTCAAAACATCGCCTCAACCATCATGTCCTACTACGAGAACAACCCGCAGTGGCCCAATCCCGGCCAGAACAACTGGGAACACCAAGCGCCTCCTGCCCGTGCTGGTGAGTCGGCCCAGTTGTCGCAACAGCACCAAATCGCAAAGCCAGACGCCGGAATTGACTCGAGGTTCTCGCCAACAGGTGCCAGCGGCCCCACGCCTCAGGACGACTTCGCATTCTTCTACCAGTTCGAAGGTAGGCCATCTCGAATCTTCAGCGCGTGGCAGACACGAAACCGGCGTCGGCCTCTCGCTCGCTCGATCGATCGATCGAGGTCCCGCGTCCGGCATGCGTCGCCGCGCAGGAAGACCCGGCTGACAAATGTGATGATCTAGATGTGGTACGGACACTGACTGCTAGGCCTACAGAGGTTGATCGTGCATACGATAATCTCGCCAAGGGCGGGAAGTCGTACGGAATGGGCGGTCGACGTGAGTACCCAACCCCCGGTGGCCCCAAGATGGGTCCCGCCGGCCATGGCCCCGCCAGAAAATCCCTCGACTTCAGTAAGTCTGCTCGCAACTGGCGGGCATCACCGCAGCCATCCCGTCGCTAACCCGCTTTGCGCAGCCGGACGCATGGGAGCCGGAGCCGGTCCCGGCCCCCGACCGCACTCGGTCAACCAGTTCGATGATGCCCGAGGCCATCCCAACTCGAACCTACAGAGCTTTTACGCCTCCCAGCGCCACCAGCCCTCCCGTGGCTCCAACGATGCGGAACAGATGATGCAGGCCAAGAGAAGGATGGCCGCCCAACGGGAGCGGGAGCTGCGAAACCTGCACACTGAGCAGCAATACCAACGAAGTAGGCCGCCCTCTTCTGTATAGCACACACAAACTCCATATGCCAGGGGGGAAACCAGCAATGCAGAAAAATAGATAATTCAGGCCGAGGGGTTTCACCGTCATGCACAATCCTGCTGCCCCGTCATGTTATTGTCGAAAGATGTTTTCCTGAACAGATATCGTCGTCCATCCCCCTTTCCCCGTAGTATTCTCGAGGTTCCGGAGGAAGCCATGCTAATCAACTGTGCGCGCAGCTCTCGTTTCTGACATTCCCTACGGCGCCAAGGCCATGTCCGAAGAGGAGACACGTGAGCTGATCGCTCGTCAGCGCAGCGCCTTGTACGGCGAGGGCCAGTTTGCCGAGAAGGGAGGCTACGTCGATGAGAACGGAGTCGTGCGCACCGGCGTCCCGACCCACAGTGGCCCATCCAGCCTGCGTGGACAGTCGCCCTTGACCTACGATGCCACTCGCGGTCCGCCCCCTCAAGGTGACGCTCACACGCCCGTCTCCGCTACTGATGTCGGCCCCGGCCCCATCGCCGGCCCCTCGGTTGACCAGGGCTCTCGTGGCGGCAGCACCGCCAGCCCCCAGCCCAACGCGTCCAACAGCAACAAGAGCGCATTCGAGTCTGCCGTGAGCCAGGCTGCGGCCCGTACTAACAATTCGTCTCCCGGTGGCTCTCCGCCACGCCATGAGCTTCCGGCCGGGTCCAAACCGGCACAGACGGTTGCTCCCATCGGTACGCGACCTACGGGAACTCCGAGCGGGGCCTCGACTTCGTCCTCAAAGAGATCTACTACCCCGCTGGCCTCTCCCGGCGGTTGGGGTCGCGGAAACGGCGTGTGGGGTCCTCAGTCTTCGAGTCTGAGCCAGCCTCCTGCTAGCGTCTGGGGCTAGACAGACGGTCACGATGCCTGACCCCATATCATCCCTTTCGAATTTGTAACGCGGCGCAACTACGGAATGAACAAGGGGTTTGACGAACAGGTGGTTTGCGTGGGTGGTTTCTCGGTTTGATTTCCGTCTCGATTGATTTTTCCGCGGTCACGGAAAACTTGATTATATACCTCGGGCTCAACACATGGTATTCGGAGTGAAGGGTGTCTTTCGGCATCTCTGAGGAGTTTTCTTTTCCACCATCGGCAGGGACCGCATTCTGCAACCTTTGGAGTCGAACAGTATCGCTATGAGGGGGAAGAGCAGCATGGCAAAAAAAGGGCGTGGAAGGGTAAACAGTTGCTTTTGGAGGGGCTTGAGCACCTGCTGCGACGGGACATCACAGGCCTGGGGTTTGCTTCGTATGACCCATCATATCGCGGCGAGGGTGAACACACGGAGCAGGACGACATTTCATAGGGCTTTTTCCCTTTTTTTTTTTTTTTTTTTTTGGGTTTGGGGTCAAGCCGTCTCTTCGGGGCTGGGCATGGAATGTTTCGGGTGCCAAAAGCGTCGGAGGGAAACCTATGATTCGAATTGCGAGCATACAATCGGCGTGGGCGCGACTTCCGACAATCTGGTTTGACTCTCGAATGGATTGGGACTGGGCAACACACATCCGGGGAGTTGGCAGAAGCACACAAAGACGACTCTTCTTTCCTTTACATGGCGACAAAATCACAAAAAACAGGGGTTTGGGCTACGGGGTGTTTCTGGTCTTGGGGGAGGGGGGGGCTTTTCCTTGGTTGCTTTAGGTGAGGTTGCGTCGAAGGAGTTTTGTCGTTTTCCCCTCTGCAGTTCTCGATGGCCCCGGGAGGGGGGTTAAGGAACGCATCAAGCTATAATGGGTTCTCATGCCTTTTTTTGTTTTTCGACCCGGGAATGAAAGGGAGCTTGGCTACATCGAGCAAGGGGTTTGGGCGGGGAAGATGCGGAATAGATCATCACATGAAACTGCGTAGGAGACGGAACGGGACGGGATGCTTTCTTGTCTTTTGGCACACTCTGCTCGGGATGGAGCAGCAACTTAATGAAAAATACACATGCGTTTTGGTCCCCCCCACCCCCAAGTTCGTCTCGTTTTTTGCCCTTTCGCGTGCTCTTGGCGTGATTATCGCGTGTTTCCCGATGTACGAACACGGATGGACACGAACATCTGATTGATTGGAGTGTACCTTTAGGCCGTCACCGAGGGCTCCGTGTCTGAGGAGGTCCGGGCCTTGAGTCTGTCTTGAACTTACGGCCTTGCGTTACATGCCATGATGGAGAGATGAATCCGATGGGTGTGAAATGACTCCTCGCGTGGATCGGCAGGTAAGAGGGAAAAGGGGGGGTTTCTAGATTTAGATTTCCTACCGATAATTGTCAACGGACGAGAGAGAGAGAGAGAGAGAGAAACAGCCTTTAGCACGGATGCAGGGTTTCGAGAAGCCGGGGACCTTTATTGTAAAAATAAACATAAAGTTTGAAAGTATAAAGCCATTGCCAGCCAGGTCTTCCCTCCGCCTTTCCTTTTTCTCTCTTCGTCACTCTCTCTCTCCCTCTCTCCCTCTCTCTCTCTCTCTCGCTTTCTCACCCTTGTGGCTCAACCGCTCAGACTGTGCATCTGACGGTGGGACACACAGACCGTGGGACGAGGGCCAACGCAAAAAGAGACAAACACACTGGCCTGGACGTGATCCGGGCACGGGCGATCCCCTCCCCCCCGGGCGGGCGGGCGGGCGGGCGGCGGGGAACGAACGGGTGTGGTGGTGGCTTTCAACGGCGGGAGGTTCCGTGGGGGTCGCCCGCCCACCCCTGAATAGGCGGGAAAGAAAGGGAAAGAAAAAAAAAAAA
>MU843021.1:2640-69107 GCA_030867305.1 Colletotrichum zoysiae | reverse complement strand
CCCCCCCCCATCTAGCCGTCGTTTCCACCAGGAACACGTAAAAACCTTTAGCAGAAAGCGGGAGATTTCGCAGTGAGGTGCAGCGACGCGCCCGCAGCGAGAACTCCTGCTTCTGGAACAAAACCAACGCCGGCACATTGTCAGCCTACGTCCAGAGGCGAGGCGCCAATTGGCGCGCGGGGGGTCTTGACACTGGCTGTCAAGACCTCGATGGGCGGCGGCAGGCCCAAAGACACGATACAAGGTGGTATGTCGACGGCCAGAAGCAGCTTCATCAGACGCATCGTGATGAAAAGCTCGCGGACAGCGGCGTAAGGGATGCCGGACCCGACGATGACAAGGGCGCATGCGACAACGAGATGGTGGTATTGGCGGTCGACGGCAGCGACATGGCCCAACCCGACAAGACCATGACCGTGATCATGACCAAGCAAAAGACCACAGGCGGCAACCGAAAAGGCGGCAATCGACAATCCAAAATCAGGAGCAAAGACGGTGATCCGAGACACCGGAGAAGGAGGAGCAGCTTCCTGGTCTCCCATGGGGTCTCCTCATTTTGGTACGGCCTTTGCTCGGTCGTGTTCCTAGTGCTCGTCCTAGTAAGTACCTCTGCAGCAGTGCGGATTTTTTTCTTCCTCTTTCCACTTCACCAGACAGACAAGCCACTCCGATTGTTGAGTCGTTCCCCCGTCGGTCGGTCCCTGCCCGGCCTACCAAAATACCCACCCTGCAAGGTCAAGCAAATCATTTGCCCTTGTTTCTACCCACGAGCACTGTTGCACGCGCACACTTTCCGCCCGGGTTTTCCCTCTTGATTGAACAAAGTCTCCCCATTTCCCAAATTCCGGCATGTTCGGAGGACCCCGCCCGGGTGGGCGATGGTGGATGCAGACGGGAGCTTCTTCGGCGTAGAAGTGGGCCGCCGTGGGACGGGGATAGTGTCTCCTGTCAGCCCTCCCTGCTCGGCCATGAGCGTCGAGTGGCGCGTGGTCGTGGCCTGGAGGCTGCTGTCCTCTATTGAGCCAAGCTGAGCCATTTTCGGGAGGGATACCCCTGGAAGGGAAGCAGCCTGCGGATTCCCACGGGCCCCCCAGGCCCTTCTTCCCGTCTTGTAAGCAGTAGACAAGCGTCCGACCTGCGAGGCTTGAACTGGGGGGAGACTGCAGGTCGCGAGCGACATACATACTACGGCAGACTACCTACACTAGTAGAGACTGGACCCAGAGAGAGAGAGAGAGAGAGAGCCACAGAGAGAGACAGCCACGGAGAGAGAGAGCCACAGGGAGAGAAGATTGATGACCCGAAAGAAACTGGAGACCGGGACAGAAAAGCAGGCGAGACTACCCCAACAACGATTGAACGATTGAGGCGAGCGACTCTGATGATCGGGACCTTACCAGGGGCCAATTGGAGACAGCACAACAGGGGCGTCGAAGACCAACGCTTGGGCCAATGACGGACGACAAAAAGCTATATGCGGCCCGCCGAGCTTTTTCCTTCGGCCCAATTCTACCCAGTTGCCAGTACGAATAGGGAGGATATTGTCTCCTGCGCAGTCAGTCAGTTTGTCCAAGGCAATCAATGTTCGGGACGCTTGACCGGGCGCCGCTGCCGCCAGAAGCAGCAGGGCTTAGGTTGTGGTGTGGTGTCAGTCAGCCGCCATCGCACTACGTCCCAAAAGCCCGCCCAGGTTCATCGCTGAATTGGCGGCCTGGCATTTGGCATTGGACGGACATTCCCCGCAGAGTTCTCCTCCCTAGCTTCCCAAGGCCACGCAGCGCAGCAGCACCAGCAGCAGTTCGCCTCACATCGCGCATCCCATCCCATCCCAGTGTCGTGGTGCTGGTCGCTGGCCGCATCCACCCGTCCCCAGCATTTTATCTTTCCCAAGTTGGCATCGTGCGTGCTGCGGAAAACCCGATTCTCGTCGCGCAGCTTGTAGCTCCGTCCGGCCCGACTCCACGAGAAGGAAGGCCTGGCCTGGCCTGGTGTGGTTCATGATGATAACCACGGAACTCAGTGGTTTGGTGGTTGTCATGGCCTACCGACCTAGGTATTGGCATGCATCGAAATCAGCACCAGCAGATGCCTTTTCTCCCGTCTCGTCCAGATCATCTGGTCTCAGTCATACTCATGGCCTCTGGTCCGTCCTGGTTAACGGTCCTGGTCCCTGTTCCTTATCCACGGCCTCGGCTGCATTCTTCCTCGGGGTCGCCTGTCATGATGGCCAAATGGTCAAATGTCATGTCGTGTTCCCGATATCCAGTGGTCGGCCTACCCTAGCTGGGAACAGTCAGTCGTGGGTGTAGCAAGCGAAGCAGCTAAGCAGCTAAGCAAGCAAGCAAAGAAAGAAAGAAAGCATGCAAGCATGCAGCACGAGGCCCTGTCACCCCACACCCACCAACATTACCTCATTGCCTCTGGATTTGGGTTCGGATTCGAGAGGTACGGTACTGTCCTCTGACGCCAGACCCATCCATGCCTGGCCGCCCACCTGCCTGCCCCTGCTCCATGCTCTCCCTGCCCCATGGCCAGCTCCACGCATGCTCCATGCCATGCTCCAGGTTCTCAATTGACCCCATCCTCCCCCCGGCCCATTTCACTACGATTTCGTCACCTACATCATCAGAAGAGCTCCCCCCAGAACATCCTCGAGTCCTGCTCAGCCTGGACCTGAGACTTTTCTTTTTGCCCCGTTGCCTCGTCCTACCTAACTACCTACCTACCTACCTACCGACCTAGCTTGCTTGCTTGCTTGCTTGGCTTTTTGTTTTCTATTTACCTTGTTCAACACCACCATTTCTTCCCTTCCTCATCATACCCTACCTAACCTGGCTTTCCTCCAACTCACCCTCAAGCCACCTCGTCCAGCCAATCCTCTCTCTCCCCACCCTACCTGACGGAGATACTACTGCAGACCTTGTACTAATTCGTCCCCTTCCTCGGTCAAAACAGCTCGCACAGCTTCTTCTACGCGACGCCAAGCTCTTACCGCCGCACCTCCAGCTGCAGCTCCGTTCTCCCTTCTTCCCCTCCCACCATTTCTTCCACCCATCTCCTCCGTTCTTCTCTCCGTCCGCACAAATCTATCAGGAGCCCGTCTGCCAAAACCCAGCGCCCTTCCCCACCACCCCGCCCATTTCGAAACCTCTCACAATGGCGCTCGAAGCAGAGACAGTGCGCGTCGTCGACCAGTTCGAGCTCTCGGACGCCTACATCAACGGCGCAGTCAGGGAGTTTCTCGGCCAGATGCGTATGTTGGTTGCTTCTCTTCCTCCCTGAATGTAGCTGACTCTTGGGCGATGGCCTGCAGACGAGGGACTTGAGAAGGATGGAACCAGCATGAGCCAGATTCCGACGTACGTCACTGGCGTGCCCAATGGCACTGAAAAGGTAATTACGGCGCGACAACACAGCAACGGAGCACCGCATTCATGTTCACCGCTCACCAATCCCCCCCCCAAAATAACTCGGTGGCGTTGCTCGTACTGACAATTCGTCCGTAGGGATTATACCTTGCCGTCGACCTCGGCGGAACCAACTTCCGCGTGTGCTCAGTCCAGCTCAACGGCGACACAACCTTCAACCTCACCTACAGCAAGGTCGCAATCCCCAAGGAGCTCATGGTCGCCAAGACCGCTGAGGAGCTCTTCTCCTTCCTTGCCAAGCAGATTGAGCTGTTCCTGCGCGAGCACCACGCCCAGCACTTTGAGCAGCACGTGCGCCGCCGCCAGACCTACAGCGCCCCCGAGGGCTACCGCGACGAGCATGTTTTCCGTCTCGGATTCACTTTCAGCTTCCCCGTTCAGCAGCTCGGCATCAACAAGGGCAATCTGATCCGGTGGACGAAGGGTTTCGACATCCCCGATGCCGTCGGCAAGGATGTCTGCGCTCTTCTGCAGGCCGAGATCGACAAGCTGCACCTCCCCGTCCGAGTTGCCGCTCTCGTCAACGACACCGTGGGAACTCTCATGGCGAGATCTTACACCTCCACGGGCAAGTCAGGCTCCATTCTCGGCGCAATCTTTGGCACCGGTACCAATGGTGCTTACCTCGAGAAGCTTTCCAACATCAAGAAGCCCATCGCCGGCGACTACGAGACATCCACCGGCGAGATGGTTGTCAACACAGAGTGGGGCTCCTTCGACAACCAGCTCAACGTGCTGCCCAACACCCCCTGGGACGTCGCCCTCGACCGGGCCAGTGTCAACCCCGGCATCCAGATGTTTGAGAAGCGCGTCTCCGGCATGTTCCTCGGCGAGATTGTCCGTCTGACCATCCTCGACATGCTCAAGGATGAGAAGCTGTCCCTGTTCAAGGACCTCAACTCGAGCTTCAACGACTGGAAGTCGACGACCGACATCAGCCCCAACTCCAGCATATTCAAGCAGTGGGGTCTTGACAGCTCCATCATGTCTGTTGCCGCCGCCGACAACACCCCCGAGCTTTCCACTCTGAGACAGGAGCTCGAGTCCATCCTCCAAGTCTACACCCCCTCTCTTGAGGATGCACAGGCTTTCAAGGCCGTTGCAGGTGCCGTCGGCCGTCGCGCTGCCCGCCTGTCTGCGGTTGCTATCGGCGCCATTGTCCTGCAGTCCGGCAAGCTCGACGACCCTGAGGTGGATGTCATTGATGTCGGTGTAGACGGCAGCTTGGTCGAGCACTACCCCTTCTTCCGCGACATGATCTACGAGGCCCTGCGCGCCATCGACGGCATCGGCGCCAAGGGGGCCGAGAGGATCCGCATCGGTATTGCCAAGGACGGTAGCGGAGTTGGCGCTGCGCTCATTGCCCTTGTGGCGGCCGGCATGGAGAAGGAGGGCGACCTTTTGACCGAGTTTAGGCAAAACGTCAAGAAAGAGCTGAGCTCGATTCCTCAACCTCGTAAGTTGCTGGCTATCGACGTCGCCGAGAAGCAGGGCGACGTCCATTGCGACATTCCCGTCACCATGCATTGCGAGACCATTGGCTAATCACGCCCCCGTGCGTCTTCTTTTTCAACAGGCGAAGAACTCTCGACAACCAACACTGCTCTGATCGTTGGCGGCCTCGTAGGCGTTGCAGCCATTGCGGCCGTCTGGTGGTCGCGTTACAACCGGCAATCATGAACGAAGTGGTCCGTCCGGGCGACGAAGGAGTGATACATACCAAAGGGGGTGGGCCGGTTGGGCAAAGTGGGTCCAAGGGAACGATTTGGACGAGGCTCGTTTGAAATGAAGTGAGGGACGTGGACGAAATGCGTTTTCATCTACCAAGTTGCTGAGGCACGTTTTCTAGGCCGGCCTCTCTTCAGGTCGCATCGGCACACAATAAGCGTCCCGCAGTCGGAAAAGGCTGTGTTGGAGTATTGTTGTGGTGCAACCTTGAATCCGTACCTTTGCATCTCGGTGGATGAAAACGCATTTCGGGGAAGGGGAAGAGAGGGGGGCTGCAAGCAGACAGCCAACTGCTCTCTTCTCTCTCTCCCCTCCGCAAGCCACCCTCCCTCGATAGTTTTCCTCTTCTTCTTTTTCTTTTTGGACATTTTTCAGCATTGGGGCGGTTTCTGGTTGAACATATTTTTTTGTCTTTTCTTGCTTCGCATGATTCCATAAAGGAAGGGAGGGAAAAAACGGAGTTGGTGCTGTCTTGTTATATAAGCCGGAGCTGAGCAAAACGCGTCTTTCTGTTCAGGGCTGTATAAATTGCATGATTATCTTTTGCTTTCCCATCCCATCTTCTAAACAAAAGCCAATTGTCTATCTATGCTTGGTCGGGGTGGCCCGCCTTGATCATCCTTCCTTTTTCCGGCATCCTCTTGCCTCGGGATATTAATAGTTGTATTGTGCTGTTCCAAAGACATCGTAGTCCAGGACTTGTGGGTTTCGAATAATAGTGTCTGAATCAAGGGTAAAAGAGACCCCCCTTCCAAAAAAAAAAAACCCCCCACCCCCAAAAAATCGACTCTATGCTCGTTTCTTGGCCCCGACTACCAACGATAAGGGCTCGGTTTCCAGTCAACGATCCCGGTGTCCTTCTCAAAAGCACCGGGAAGAGGTCTTGAGCTTGTCTGCCTGGCCCACCTGGTGAGCTTTCTCATTGCCTCTTTCCGGCGGCCTCCCATCCTCTAGCTCTGGAACGCCGCAGCAGGGTACGATCTGTCTCTCTTCTTCCTCGCCGAGGAGCTGCTCCTCGAGCTTGTTCCTGAGCTGCCGCTGCCCCGGGGAGGAGCGAGCAAGCCCGGCGCCATCTCCTCGGGCAAATCGTTCCACTCTGTTGCGGCGCGGCGGTTCTGGAAGGATTGGCCCGAAGTGCATTTCGAGAGCGGCTCCCCAGTGGCTGGAGGAGGAGGAGGAGGAGGAGGGCCGCCGCTCATGGGAGGGAGGTTCGCAATGGCGGCGGTGGGGCCAGGGATAGGCGCAGACGCCTTCTCGGGGTGATGCGCCTGGCGGCCGATGGACAACGGGCCGACGGCGCGACGGACGACCCAGGCCGAGTCTGGGCGCAGCTTCGTGTAGTATCCTAACAGCGGCTCCCCGTAGCGTTCAAAGCCGCGGGCGGTGTACCAGTGCATTCCCTCTTCATTGTCGGTCCAGACGTGGGCGTAGATATGACGGAGGTTGATCTCAGGGGACAAGGCTGCGGCGGCGGCGACGAGGTGATCGATGGTGGCAGTCGCCAGCCCATAGGAGCGGTAAGGGGAGAGGAGAGCCAGGGATTGGATGTAAAGGACGTGCTCGGAGCGAGCGCCTGGCGAGGCGGGCGGGAAGGGAGAGGGTTCGACGCGGGACACGACGCCGCCGACAACTTGCTCTACGCCTGGGGCGGAAGGATCGGACCAGGTTATCACGCGGGACAAGGGGCCCGTGAGGGCGGCGGCGTAAAAGGTCTCGGGGTAGGCGACGGGGAGGAGGAGGGAATTGATGCGGCGGAGGGGCTGCAGATCGCAGTCGCCGACGGGGCGGATTGCGGCATTGGGATGGATGGGGGTCGAGCCCGCCGACGATGGTGCAGTGGTTGCGGGAGGCGGTGATGTCGTGGTAGTCGGAGCGAGAGGTGCTGCCGGTGGTGAGGTGGGGGGTTTTGTCGCGGGGGGAGGAGGGGCAGTCGGAGCTTCCGTTGGCGAAGGGGCGGGCGCGTACTTTGATGCCGGGGGCGGGGGCGCATAGGAGGGTTGCTGACGAGGCTGGAAAAAGGACTTGATGGACGACTGCGTCGGCTTCATCGTCGTGGTCTGAGGGAGGGACATGGTCGACTGTCGTGGCCTCTGGGAAGGGATGTAGGTAAGGCAAGGCAGGCAGGCGTCCTCTGGTCGAGTCGAGGACGGGGACGACGAGGACGAGTGGGCGTGTGAAGAGAGCGCGAGGAATGAAAAGCGGCCGGAAGACGTTTGGATGGGGAGTGGCGTCTATGGAAGATGTATAATAATCACCTACAGAACGAATGTCAGGAGAGCATTATTTACAAACGCGTGCGGTAAAAGTCTAGACCGGGGACGTTTGATGCTGCGTGTCAGTCCGGAGCCGGCGAAGGGGGCCCGAATAGGAAAAGCAAGAAAAAATCAAAAAAAAATCAAAAAAATCAAGAGAGGTTTCGGACGAAAATGTCGTTTGGATGGTTGCGATTCGTTTTGGGCTGCCGGCGACGGGCTGGGACACGAGGGTGGCTTCGCTCAGCTGAAGAGGGGGAAGGACCCCCTGTGACCATCCATGGACAGTGGTGAGGGAGGCACCTTCCCCAGCAAATTCTAGGCGGGTGGGCAGGTGCAACAGCAGACGATACGCAGGCAGGTGCGGTCAAAAGTAGCGGTGTTGGAGGCTCCGCCGGGAAGGCGGCCCCACCAGGTCGTCCCAGAACACTTACCCATGACATGACCGCGGTGACAGACAGACTGTGACCTAATCTGTAAAACATAATTAGTACCTAGTAGGGAGTTTAGCAATTGCAGGACGACAAGGAGTATCCGGTATGTGTAGGTATCGTATCTGCCAGTGCCGAAAGTGATGGGGGCTCTAGCAGCCAGCAGCACCTGCAGGAACATCTAGGTATCTCAATTGGGGAAACTCTAATTAGTCAAGGCTAATGGCGCTGACATGCTGGGCGGTCAAAGGCCAAAAGTGAACCTGCTCCGAGATGCCTAGTGCAACTTTCTGCCGGCTGAGGCGGGTGTGGATCGTGGGCCACGGAGTCCGAGTCCCCTAAAAATGGGCTTAAAGGGGGCACTAACTCAGGCACATGCATGCGCTGATGGAGACAGACACTCACTGGATCCGCCCGGTGGCTGGTTCATGGCAGGTAAGGAATAATAGTGCTGCATGCCTACTCCCCCTCCCCTGTGACGAACCCGATGGTCTGGGAGAAATCGTCTGTTACCTGTCCTGCAGAAACTTGATGTTACTCTGCCAATACAAAAGCAGTTGATGAGGTGTCTTAATCTCCCCCTATCTCTCTCTCTCTTTCCCCGGATGTTATAGTTTTGCACGATGGCACAATGCAAGTGTAGCGGATTCCAATTGGACACGCTCAGGGGGTTGAGCCCGTGCCATGCAATCAATGTACCTACCTACCTACCTACCTACATAGCAGCAATTGTTCGCCCGAGATGGATGGATGGATGGATGGATGGATGTTGGCAATTCTGCAAAAGAGCGCTCGGGCGGTTCATGCCCTTCCTTTGCTTGCGCACGCAAATGACATGATGCCATACCTAGTCATACATGATTCAAGGGCAAACCGAGGTGATAGTGGCCGCTACCTGTACATACCTAGTAACCTAAACCATTTAGTGTCTGGGTCATTTACACTCCTTCTCCCATCATACATCCATCCATCTGCCTCGATACCTGTCCCGGTCGTCGATCGATCCAGCAGTTGTCTTTTTGGGGACACCTCAGACAAGTACAGAGCACCAAAGTGAGCGAAGGAAGGTATTTATTTAGTTCGGCGGTGCTGGGTCCTTTGCGACGTTGCGCTTTCCCGTCCCGAGTTGTCCCATTCCCAACCTACCTACCTACCTACCTACCTACCTATCTTACTTACCTGAGGTTGGCTAGCAGCAGGTTGGTAATCCGGAAAAAAAAAAAAAAAAGACTGCCCAGTTCCCATCTGTCAAGGCATTTCCGCCATCGCTGTTGCACCCTTTTTAAGGTACTTCCCTTCCCGTCCGCAACGCAAGGTTCCGATTTTTTTATTTTTTTCCCTCTCTTGGCCGGCAGTAATTACCCTCTTTGCAGCCACCCACCCCCCCCTCGTCCGGTCGTGTGGCACCTTCCGTATTTTAGTCCCGTCAACCCGATTTCAGATCGATTCCACAATCCGCAACCACAACCTTCCTGCACCACAAACGAAGCTTTTCGCCGTCAGAGGCTGCCGCACGATCACGACGGCATTTCCCACCCCCTGCCTTTGTGCGCCGTTCCATCGGCCTCGTCGAGATGGCTTCCAATACGGGCAAGGCTAGAGTAATCGTGGCTCCAGATGATACTGGCAGCATGGACCAGCTTGTAAGTGCGCTCTGATCTCACGATCCCTCTCCTACCGTCCCACCCTAGCTTCACCTGGACAACCTTCAGGTCTCATGGGTGAAGTGGGCGCCGTTTTGCCGTCGCTGATGACTTGACGTGATGCTGACCGCAGTCTGTTATCCGGCAACAGGCACACGCCGTTCTTGACGACATCATGTACAATATCGTCCATGATCTGCTGCTCAAGGTTCATCGCGACGAGAAGATGGCGAGAGCCACCACCGCCGCTATACGTGTCGAGAAGCTGGCTTCCGACGCATCAGAGAGCTCGACCCCGGAAGCGAAACCAGACATCCGAATCGAGACCGATGCCGCCATATACGAGGACGGCAAAGTTCTGCTCAAGGGCAATCCCCTCAAGACCACCCCCGACATTGTCTGCCCGAGATGCCACCTGCCGCGCTTACTCTACCCGACCGACGGCAAGGGCGCGAGAAAGCCCGATCCCAGCGTCATCTACTGCAAAAAGCATCCCTACATCGACAAACCCGGCTACGACATTTACGGTCAAACATGGGTTCAGCCCGGCCCCGGCCGAGGCAAGAAGAAGAAGGACATGAAGCCCGACCCCAACATCGAGTCACCCGCCCCCGGCGAATCCCGCCCGCCCAATGTGCTCTCATTCCCCTCTGCAACCTGCAGCAAGTGCAAGCGATGCATTCTCGTCACACGACTCAACAATCACATGGGTTCTTGCATAGGAATGAGCGGTCGTAACGCGAGTCGCGCCGCGGCGGCCAAGATCTCAAACGGCAGCAACGGTGCCAGCCAGGCTGATGGCACGCCCCCGTCAAGTCAAAAGGCCACACCGGCACCCGCGTCGCGGGCCTCGAGCCCCAAGAAGCGTGACAGCGAGGAGGTGGCGGCGCCCGAGGAGGAAGACGAATCGGCTGACGGCCATAAGAAAAAGAAGCTCAAGTCGACGCCCTTGATGACGAAGAAGGTCATTCTCAAGACAAAGGGCCCCAAGAAGGAAAAGGTCAAGTCCAACTCCCTGCTAAGCCGCGAGGCAAGGCCCGACGACGGCGATAATTCGACCGTCGAGGTCGCGCCGAAGAAGGAGAGGAAGGAGGCCAAAGGTATCAGCCCGGCCAAGAAACTCAAGCTCGGCGCCGCGAAGCCGCCGCTATCCTCGCCGCTCTCCAAGAACGGACGGAACGAAGACGCCGAATCCGAGTCGTCTGGCACCCTGTCTTCGCCTCCACACTAGAAGTCTGGCGGTACTGCCAAGAAGTGCAACTGGGCCAGCGATCCATACCCCCCCAAGCCATCGCCGTCCTCATCCTCGACGTCGGCGACGTCTCCTTCGTTCTGCTCGGTCGGCGAAATCACAAGGCCAAACGGTGTTGACACTAGGGAAAAGGCTGCAATCATCCAAACTCAACGCAGAGTACACCAGCCCTCTGCCCGGGGAAGGTTCTCTCCCAAGGAGCTCCGTGTTCAACGCCAAACGATGACGAATGCTTCAGTTGCCACCACAGGCACGTCCGCCATTGACGGTCCTTCCGTCATCGGGAGCCAATCTCGTGTCAAGCGGCAACCCGTCTCCGAGGCCCAATCTGCTACAAAGACGCGAAAAAGGCCCTCGGACCACACCGTGGGATAGGCCAGCAAGAGGCGCTGCTCCTGACTTATTTATCTCTTTGTGTCTACTACTCTTATCATCATTATTTTCTTCATCCATGGCCTGGTTTCATCCGCAGGTCAGGATGAGCATCGTCTTCAGGTCAAACGGATGTACTACGTACGACCAATGGAGCTGTCATGGAAACCGACCGATCACCGAAGTCGGGCTACCAGACTACACATTACCGCCTTGTATTCATCACAAAATTTGATATTCTAGCACGGCTGCCACCAACACTTGATACACGAGACCCATAACATTGCATGGTTCTAGGAGTCGGTCGGGGAGGGTTCTCTTAAAGGAGTGGGGAAATTTCCCTCATACATAACTCGTGCATCACTCGGCGAGGCGGATGGCGGCGTTTAGAGATTGCGGTTACTATAGGCATTGATACAATGACATTGATATCCCCTTTGACTCATGATCATCGTCGTCTTGTAACCTCGTGTGACTTGTGAAATGTTGTGTGGAAGAAAAAAGACATGGACAGTCTAGCTAGACCACATATGACCCTTGCCTCGGTTTATTTCTATCGTATCCACGCCTCTGGCAGCTGGCCGTATCGACCTGACGGCGCTTAATCTTTGGTCTTTTTTGGATCCTATCCTATCGGACATCAAATACAGGACCGGTGGAGCAAAGACGGGATGGCACGATGAAGACGAATGAACACGGGGGCAGGCACAAAGGCAAACTCTAGACCAGGTTTTTGGACGTCATCATGCGTCTGAGGCTCCTGGTATCTATTGACCCGATATGCTCCGACTGTGTTCTTTTATGACCCAACACCAAACTCCGTGCCATGCATTCGAACCATGAAACAAAACATGAAAAAAAAAAGCCGAGAACACCAACTACGCCTCGTCGGCCCCGCCGTCGTCAACGACGTAAGCCCGGAGGATCTTGACCGTCTCCAGAGGCCTGTCCTCGGGGCCGGTCTTGACGAGCCCCATCCTCTTGACGACGCTCAGGCCGTTCCTGACGCGGCCGAAGATGGTGTGCTTGCCGTCGAGCCACGGGGTCGGGGCGAGGGTGATGAAGAACTGGGAGCCGTTGGTGTCGGGGCCGGCGTTGGCCATTGACAGCACGCCGGCGCCGGTGTGCTTGAGGGCGGGGTGGATCTCGTCGGCGAACTTGTCGCCGTAGATGGAGGTGCCGCCGCGGCCGGTGCCCGTCGGGTCGCCGGCCTGGACCATGAAGTTGGGGATGATGCGGTGGACGACCGTGTCGTTGTAGTAGCCGCGCGAGGCGAGGGTGGAGAAGTTGGTGCAGGTCTTGGGGGCGTGGGCGGTGTAGAGCTCGAGGACTACGGTGCCCTTTTGCGAGTTTGAGGGAAGGGTTAGTTAGTGGGTTTTTTCTCTCTTTCGCTCTTTCCGCTGGGGGTTTGGTTCGCAGCAGTGAGGGAGGAAAAGCAGTCATGGGAATGAACGTACCATTGATGTCTCGAGGGCGACGTTCGTGGTCATTTTGGCGGCTCTTGTGATGCAGCTCCGCGGCTTGGGGAGGAGGTACGGTACGGTACGTCGCGGTGGTGGGATGTTTGGAGGGGCTCGCAGATTATTTTGGACGAGGCTGCGATGGTTCGAATTGCGACTGGTATTATGTATACCTAAGACAAGGTCTGCGGCCAACAGCCCGGCCAGGGTGAGCTTCAGCCACCTTCCCGGAGGCACTCGGTTGTGTGCCAATTGGTGGGCGAGCTGCGACCTGTGCTGCAGGGCGCTTTGGAGCCACCCACCCCTGCTGTGTTCCCTTGCGTATCCGTACTTACCTACCTACCTACCTAACCTGGTTACTGCATCATCGCATCTCGCAGCTGCTATTCTGGCCCTGCAGCAACGCTCACACCGCACGCACGTACTTTGCTAAGCGGAAGGTGCGACTAAAGAGTCAGAACAGCTGCTCCACGTCCGGAACGTCCGACGTGTTTATCCTTCCTTCCTTACCTACCTAGGTCCTCTTTCCTCATCTCTCCAGCGGCCGAATCACCCAGCCCAGAGAGGCCCAAGAGGCAAGAACGAAAAGGGCCAAAGAAAAGAGGGAAAAGAAAGAAGAAAGAAGAAGAAAAAAAACGACACAGGGGGGAAAAGTGACTTGTGCCGTTCGGCGGCTCCTCTGCATTTTGAGACTTGAGTTCTTCGTCTCGCTCGTAACACGTTGCCGTCCAACCCATCTTTCAACGACCACTTCTGAGAGCCGACAGGTGGCCTTTCTTTACATCCAGAGGTTGCGCTTTAACGACCTCAGGGTAATATCCATCCAGGCACCCGGTTTTCGACCCCGTCATCAACCAGTCCGATACCCTTGCGAGGAGGGGTATATAATCCCAGGAGGGTTTCGCGACTCCATTGGTTTCCATTCGATAATACTCCATCATCGCCATCATCAACGTCAATGACTTTTGCACTCTGCTTGCACAACTTCAGATTTAGCACCTTCGGGCCCTGCAATAACGGACGACCCTTGATTTGCATCGCTTGATTCACTTTGCCCAGCTTGAATCACCAGTTTGCCGTGCTAAAGCTTTGCACCAACTTGCAAGCATGGCTTCGTCGGCGGTGCCTAGCCCCGTCACCCCTCCCTTTGACCAGATCACACAGAACATAACCGGCAACGTCACCGGCAACATCACCGCCGGCAATGGCACGTCTACTGTGCCTGAGTGGGACCTGTACCTCTATGCCAGCTTCTTCACCATGGAGGCCAAGCTCATCTTCTGCGCCTTGGCCACCATCTACGTCGGCGCCCACGGTTCCCTTCGCCGTCCCCCCTCGGCCGCCCCTGCAAAACGTAGGGAAGGGGATCGTGAGCGCAAGGAGGACGAGCCCATCACCGAGGGTCTCCTGCCGACCGACGCCATCCTCTTTCCACTCCTCGCCGGTGCCATGCTGATCGGCCTCTACTACCTAATCCAATGGCTCCAGGACCCGGCCATTCTCAACAAGATCCTAAGGGTGTACATGTCCGTTATGGGCGTTGCCAGCTTGTCCACCTTGATCGCCCACTCGCTGCGGGTTGCCGTGGGTTTCGTCTTTCCCAATTACTTCCGGCACAATGGTTCGATATACCGTGTCGACGACGACGACGAGTCTTTCATCAAGTTCACAGGAGAGGAGGCGGACCGGAACAACGCACAGTTTCTCCAGAAGAGCAACCCGTTGCCCTTCGCCCTTCGCTCTCTCATCCCGTTCAACACAATCAACTTCAACCGATTCCTCTGGGACCTGCGCCATGTCTTGATTGACGAGTGGACAGTCAAGGCCAAGGTCCACGGTGCCTTCCGGGAAAAGTTCTACATCTCCGCCCTCCACGTTATCGGCTTTAACTTGGCTGCCACGGCTGTCTTCGCGTACTTCATGTCTGGCTCGCCTTTCCTCTCCAACTTGATGGGCTACGGCTTCTGCTACGGCTCATTCCTGATCATGTCGCCGACGACCTTCGCCACCGGCAGCCTGGTACTAATGGGGCTGTTCTTTTACGATATTGTCATGGTCTTCTACACGGAAGTTATTCGGTCCCTTCTGCTCAACCATTCGCTGACTTTTATTCAGGCCTTACATGATCACCGTCGCCACCAAACTTGACGTTCCCATCAAGCTCCAATTCCAGTCTGCAGCTAGGTCCAGTATTCTCGGCCTCGGAGACATCGTTGTGCCTGGCATCGTCATGTGTCTCGCCCTCCGTTTCGACATGTGGCGCCACTACCAGCAACAGATCAAGTACGTTCCAACCGACCTGAAATCTGAGCAGCACGACGCCCATTCAGGAGACGTCGTCACTGTCAGCGAGACCCAGCATATGGCCCAGAAGGCCACATACCTTGACATTGCCGGGTGCTGGGGGGATTGGTTCTGGTCTTCTTCGTGGCTGGGCTTGCTCAAGGGAGGACAAGAGATGCCTCCCCCAACTGTTCGAGGGTCTACCTTCCGCAAGACCTACTTCAACGCTTCCTTGATCGGTTACACCCTGGGAATGCTGGTTACTCTCTCCATGCTGACCATCTTCAAGCATGGCCAGCCCGCGCTGCTGTACCTGGTCCCCGGCGTGCTGGGTTCCCTATGGTTGACCGGCCTTGTCCGCGGTGAACTGAAGGAGATGTGGATGTACACCGAAGACGGTACCCTGGACACTCGTGATATTGTGGTTGAGCTGGATGGAAACGGCAATGTGGTCGAAGAGATCAAGAAGGATGACGAAAAGGATGAAGGAGAGGAGAAGAAGAAGAAGAAGGACGAGGATGAGAATGCCTTGAGCGAGAAAGAGGCGGCTCACAAGGAGGAGATCGGAAAGACCGAGTACAGCCTTGTTGCGTTCTCTGTCACTGCTCCGCTTAGAAAGCCGAAGACGCAATGAGCTCGGAACAAGACCCTGGCGGTTTAAGCATCAGAGCGAAGAAGTGCAAGACTCCGACAATCAGTGCATTTGGCGGCGTTGTGGTATAGACTCGGATATGATTATCGGGCATTCACATCATGGCAGACAGCGTTTCCCTCACGTCGAGAGAGGTGTGTTTCTCGTTCATTAGATGGTTCGTCATGAAGCGACCAGAAACTAGCTAGCAACTCGGCAATGGAATCAGATGGGCTTGCTTAAGAAAACTCCTGCAGCTCCAATGTGCAATGGGCAGCCCGAGTATCTGTGATCCACTCTGAACGGTATCAAGTCTCCTACATAAGCTAAGTGATGCCTATAATGCCTATTATCATAGGAGGCATCGGAGCTGTGTCTAATGTTTCTCGGGGGCGGTCATCTTTGTACGTCGACTAACCTATCTTCACTGATAAGTGACTCTGTGCTGTTCCCTCCAGTGGCCGAGGGTAGTGGACTGCTGTAAATTTGTAATTGAAGTACAATTTTTGTGATACTAAAGGACTGTGTCGAAACTAAATAAACGCTAAACGATCGTGGTTGGTAGGGGTGGGTGGGTGCCTGGCTCAACCGCCGGTCTAGTGATATTGCAAAGCGAGAGCGGCCGGCTGATGTAAAAGAAAGTGACCGAATCCTGCTGCACCCTTGAAGGCAGGACCCGGTGCATAGTCGACCCTCTAAACGTTGCACTGGAAGCTGGTGGTCTTATCGTTGAAGACGCCCATCGAGTTGACCCGGCCAGAGGCACCGAACCAGCCGCCCCTGCAGCCCCTGTCCCGGAATAGCCAACAGTGCATGCCGCCACTGGTCTGGAACGAGGAAACGCGGTCGTTCCAAGCGTCGCCGATGTGGTCTTCGGACTCGGGGTCAGCGTGGGGCCTTTATGAAATAGTCCAGAGGTATACACGGGGGGGCTCACAGCAAGTCCGGGCCGGGATACTCCAGGTCATGCAGGGGCCCCTCAGATTGATGTCCTGGCAGACCTTGAGGGTGTTGGCCGCGCTCGCCCGAAGGCCCTCGAGGGCCTCGGTGGTTCCGTTACCTTCGGGGGTCGGCGGCTCGATTTCGGCCGGTGCGGCGGCGGCGAGGAAGGGCAGCGCGAGGCCGGAGAAGAGGACGGCGAGTTTTCCGATCTGCATGATGGCGATGTATGACTGTGTTCAGAAGAGAACTAAACTGTAGGCTTTGTCTTGCGGAGTCTGATGAGCTGAAGAGTGGATAGGAAGTTGGGTTGATGTCCTGATGGAACTATGGTCGAGAAAGAGCCGGTACAAGTGAACATACTTATAGTCGTTGCCTTTCTATGGTTTCTTCCTGGTGAGGATGGCAAAATCATAAGTTGCCAGCATTAGATGTCAAGTGACAAGAATGAACAGAGCCAAGAGTCGGATTCGCTGTACACAACGATCGACTCACCTGCGTAGTGAGGTACCATTGCCATTTCTGTAATGGTATCGTATCCAACGTTACCGCCGAGGCTTTTTGGTCTATTTCAAAGGGTGGCCTCCGGCATCAAGTGGAATGCTAAGCGTCAAGGGAAGACGAGAGCCTCCCTCTTTCGCCCAGATCCACACCCAGAAACACGTCCAATCCACGGGGTCTATGAGCTCTTGGCCATGATAGTTGCCCGAACTGGCCGGGTTCTCAAGTAAATCACGCGATGATCACAAACGAACGCAAAAAACGGGTGACTGCAACGTTCCCTTCCGCTCTCCAACTCTCAACCGTTGCCGTCACCGCCATTGAATTGCTCTACTAGTTGAGTCTCAGCTCCTTTCATAAAAGCGGTCGGGGCAGCACCGATCAACTAGGACACCGCATACCAAGCATTGCGTTCGCCCGCACCTGATGATGATTGGACGCAGTCGCTTCCAATAATAAGGGGTAGTCATAACTCTCACAGTCAGCAAGCCAAGGCGGAGTTCAAAAGCCACTTTGTCTTATACGTTTAAGGGTTTCGATATGTCGATCTCGCCCGGGTTCTTTTGCCGTCTAGCTAGGAAGCAACACAGGGAGTGAGCTCGCTCTCTGCCCGAAGCCGGGGCATTCGAGCTTTCACGGCAAGTGAAATGGCAGAGACATTGTTTCTGATGACGCTGCAACGTTCTGTAAAGGCTGACCGGCGCAGCGTGCTGCGAAATCAACGAGCATCATCGACGCGTTTGGCATGTAATAAACCGTGTCATATTTTACAGTAGCGCATTGGCAACCCCGCGTTCGGCTTCACACCGGTACGAGACACCACAAAGTTTCAAAGTCCGAGAGAACCTCGAGGAGGTGGTTGAGCTCAAAGGTCCCAGCTCTGGCTGGGCGACCGCGGGTTATAGAACGATGGCGCGTACGTAAGAGCCCAGCTCGGCTTATTATGTGCTGCTTGTGATCATAAGCGGCGTTGACACCCCGTGTGATGTTACTCAAGGTAGCTCGTTATTCTTGTGTTAATCTGTCATCTTTCATGAGATGCGTTTTGATGGCTATGAATTACTCTTTATACCATAGATACGTCCCTTGTCAAACAATACTCCACTTTGAAAGCTCTCCATCGTCTTCTGGCCACAGTTCCCCATCCATGGCCCCAGATAGCACGGCCGGACCGACAAGCATCCAACCTGTACCTTTTTGCCGGATGATGAACGGCGTTGGTAGTCCAGCAAAGAGGCAGATCGAGTCTCCAGGCTGCACGGTGTGAACGCTGGCCCCGGCTTGTCCGTCTTCCGTGAAGAAAAGCCGCTCATGACGCAACGCCACCGATAAATTGATGTGTGCCGGACGGTTTTTTACGAGGAAATCGTGTAGGCCACCTGGGTGCGCCTTCCTTTTCTTATCTTTCATCTTGCTCGCGATGCTTCTCGTGTGGGGGTAGCATGCTAGTAACCAGTATATCAGGTCCCAGAGGCTCAACAAACAAGCCCTCCTGATCGTCTTGTCGAGAGCCTGGGATGCCAACATAACGCGCGGTAGAGATACGAGGAAGGGCACGGTACCAGTGCCGGGGTACCCAGAAGAGTCGCTTTCTTCTTCTTCGTCTCCAATTCGCTCTCCGACGCAACTTCCCAACTGCCCTATCTTCTTTCCTGAGAGGAACAAAGTCTTCCCATCTTCCGAGAATGAGAATATAGGTTCGGCTCCTCGTGTTGAGTCCGAGTCATGTGACAGGCTGAACAATTTCGAGAGCTGCGACGAATCGCTGTCGGGAGCCGGAGCCCAGTCAACTGCCCATGAAGGGAAATCATTGGCGTCAAGTGCCGCTACCGAGAAGAAGAGATGATCAAGGCTGTGAGTCGCTGTAATCACGCGTCTCGTGGCTTCGGCAAAGACTTCCTTGACAGGAAGACTATAATCTACAGTGATACCACCAAGAATGCATGGGAAGAGCTCTCGCATGGCAAACACTTTATCCCGGGGTTCGGTCGCCTTCCTGTCAAATATACCTTTCCAGAAGTCCATAGAAGGCAGCTGGCTGCTGGATTCAGAATAGCGGACACACATGGCATGGAACTCCATATTCGAATCCGTATTGGGCCATGCCATGAAATTTGTCAAAACCATGAGACGACGGAAATGACACAGTCCTGCGTCGAGGCAAAGGAGGGAAGCGGACGGGTGTGCAAACTCCTGCACCGTCCATGCACGGGACCAATAAGGCGCCTGTTGGATACCAAGAGGAACACGGTGCGGGCTAACTATGCAAAATATAATCATCAGCCTTCCGCAAACAATACAGAAATAAGCTGATTAGAGAGAAGAGGAAGAAGACAAGGGAAGGCAGAAATGCCTGAAATGGCTATCCCATAGCCTCAGAGGCAAGGTTTTGATAGTCACTTTGCGGTTGGTTCTACATACCTCTCAACAGGAAAGCCGTTAGTGCTCTGGCCACAGCGAGGTTATAGAGGTATGATTTGAGGTAGATCCGGGTTATGAGCTGTTTGGAGACAAGGCCGTCGAGCCTTTGTGAAATCGGCCCCCAAACATCTGTAATATCTGTTTTGACAAATGGCCCGATAATCTGGGTGGGTAGAAGGTATTTCCGCCTTCTCGGTGTCCATCTCTCGCCCAACCAAACAACGACGTCTCGTGCGTTTTTATAGATGGTCGCCATCATGGCAACTTGGACGCTTTTCTCGGCGTTTGACGACTGGTTTATACAAACGGCATCGGCCCATAGCCCGACCTTGGAAGCTTGATCCTCAGGCCTGATCCGTTTACGAAGCAGCCGTAGGGCAGCCGCGCAGTTGGGCGTGACGAGGAGGGTCTGGGAGCGGGGGTTGGCATTCCCCTCGTCTGTAACGGCCATCGGCTCGCTCGGAATCTCGTCATCCCAAGTATAGGATAGAGCCTGGTACGCCGGCGGGGCATCGATGTCGATTTCGACGAGCTTGCAAGAGAGGGGCGATTTCGTGTCCTTGCTGGCGTAAAGTATGATCAACCGCGTTGACCGCGGGCCGGAGAGGGGAGAGTAGCTGTAATGATTGTTGGTATCCATCGTCATGCACAAGATGTTCCCAGCTGAGCGACGAATCCTTGTCTATAGCAATGTGAATACCCAGGGCCACATTCTGCTCGAGAAAGAGGGAGCTGAGAAATTATGCGATCAAGCTGTAGACGGAGAGGCACCGCATGAAGAGCGCGTTGGCGAATGACAGGGGTTGAAAGGTGTGGTAAGATTTATGGCGTATAAGTGCATACGGATAGAGGGCCACCAGGTAATACGGACAGTCCACCGACGATTGGTGATCACTAAACACATGGATGTAAAGCTGCGCCACGCACCAACACATACACGTCGGCTATTGAGGCAGGGCACCGAGGCTGACTCCAGGGCTCTTGGAGAATCAAATCTTTGCTAGCCTGTTGTCGATGGGAGACGAAGTCAGCAAGAGTCCTATGCCACACGGCCGACGAAGTGGAAATAATAAGAGAGATCCGCTCGATCTCGGCCCCTCCGCCTTGCCACTGCTACAGACTGGATTCAACGATGCCTGTAATAAGCGCCAACGGCGCACTGCTCTAAACCCTGGGGTCACCGCGGAGGAGGCATTCTGGTTCTTCCTCCTGGATCTCAAATCAATGGCGGTCTGTTTAGTACTGCCACCAATAGATATGCAGCCATCAAGCATAATTGCACAAGAGCATCGCCAGTCAAGTACACCCCGAAGCTCCTAAACCTCCCGCTAGCTCCAAAGACTACCCAATTGCAAGACGCACTTGCACCGAATCCGAAGCTGAAAACCATAGTCTGTTATGTTTAAGCCATTCTATTCGAACTGGGGTTTATGAAAAGAGTTGCGCAATACTGAAGCTGGAATGGAACATCCACCACGACTGAGTTGGGGGAGTCTCTCAAGATCTTTGAATCTCCTCATTCCTCTTGTCGTCGCGTAAAGCTAATCCAACACTCGTGCTCCTATGACAGGAATTAGTGACCATGCCGTACAGAATACCAAACCATTCCGTGGCTTACCTTGACTACTGGTAGTGTTTCGTCGGAGAAGACTTCAAATCTGCTTGTAATTCCGGGGCTTATGTTCTTTTGCCTGTCTTGTTCGTTGGTTGTGTACTTCGAGTACAGGGCTGCTAGGAGAGTTGTCATCTCAGCCATGGCAAGGCTAATAGCCACTTGTTAGTGTCCATTGCGTGCGAATGTTGTCGAATGAAGAAGAACAAGAAGACGTACTGTATGCCAATGCACATCCTACCGCCACTAGAGAATGCCCAAAACCATTTCTTCATCTCGGTAAGGTCCCCGCACTCCCCGAGCCATCTTTCTGGCTTGAACTTGAGCGGCTCTGGAAATACAGTCGCGTTCCGATGCAACGTGTACGGTGACATACTGACTACCGTACCGGCGGGAATGTGGTATCCGTCGATTGTGGTGTCCATTGGCAGCGAGCGTGGCTCCGACGCCGGTAACGGGGCGTATAGGCGAAGACCTTCTTTAATGACTGCGTCGAGAAAAGGTAACTTGTCCGCGACTTCCGCTGTCGGATTTCCGTCTTGGTCACGAGAGCCAGAAGATATGAGATCCAACTCCGCTATCAATCGGTCCTGGTACTTCCTATTCTCAGGCCTGGAGAGTGCCCAAATCACAAACATCAGGGTGTCGCTGGTCGTGTCAATCCCGGCTAGGAAGTGGTCTGCGACTTCGGACGCGATGTCAAGGCCATCGAGCTTGGGCTCTTTCTCGCTCTTACTATGTTGCCACAGCTTTGCAATTATTGCTTTGTCATCGTATGACTCGCCATCTTCGATGGCATTGGATTCAAATTCTTGCCATGATCGCAGACCGTGAGCCCGAATACCCGTGTATGTTGCTGGCTTCTTCATGGGAAGGAGACCTAGAGCTGTCACAAGCTTTTCCGTAACGCCGGTTCTCGTGTAGAGCCAGTTCGTGTATGTCTTGAGGTGAACAGCGAACCAGCTGAGCTTTCTTCGGCTGGGATCGATGATATCGTTAAGCATCGTCCTGTCCGCTTCGTTTCCCTCTAGTGCGTGAGTTCCTCCGTGTTTGTCTCCGTACAAAAACCCAGTAATGCTATCAAGGCTGAACCAATGCAAACTGTGAAATATCTCTTCTGCGACACTCTTGTCCTGTTCGAGAAGGTTAAGGAAGTTCCTCACATTCTTCTCCACAAGGGGCCTGGCGATGCCAGTCGACGACAGAACCACACTCTTTGAATAAGCGTGCGCAAGCAGCTTTTTTCTCTCGCTGTGATTTCTCCCACTGGCAAACGTGAACAAGTTTTGTCGTCCATAAACGTCGAACATGCGATAAAAGCTGGTCCTTTCGAACCCCGAGCCGGCGCCGTAGATGGTACGCAAGGCCGAGAGAGACGAGAACGAGACCTCGTTGGGACTAACACGAACGGCTGTTCCGTACTTCTGGTGTAGCTGATGTATTTTCCGAGTCCTTGTGCCGTAGTAGTCATCGAACGCCAGACGCCATTTCGTCACTGCATAGACTCTGGAGCCAGGTATGAGCCGCAGAGGGGATACCGCCAGCGGATTGTAGATATAATGGTACACAACGCTTGCAATTAAAACGCCTATGAAAATGGGCACTGGATTGCTAGCGACAGCTTGCACCACTAACCAAATCAGTGAGCTAGGGATAAATGGGCGAATCTTTCTCATATGGATATCTTGTCACTTACTCACGCGTAGAATGCTACGTGCCATTCTGATGGCCTTGAAAGCAGGTGCTTCGATGACACTGTCGTATGTCACCAATCGACTTATCGTAGACTGAATTTTAGAACCGAAAACGATTCGATCTGGGATAATTTGTATCGTTCAGTTAATCATATGTTAGTCGTCAAAACCTACGCATGTCTATGGCGTGTGTTGTGGTGTAAATCAATAGTGTTCCCCTCCCCCGCTTTTGTGGGTCGTCGGCACTCGCGAACTAAACGCTAACTTTCCCGTCGGCCGGGACTACGACGATGTCGGAAGATCCGACAGCGTCAACAATGCTACGAGGATATCTAGCCAGACGTGAAACCTGTCTGATAGAACCTGTCACTATCTCGCACCAGCTCAGAATACTCACACCAAGCATTGAACGAATTTGACTCTTTCAAGACGCATCTATCTAACAAAGAAGTAATATACAGACCAGAGCAAACGCAACGCAATGGCTCCCTCGGCAGTCGCTAATCCACCACCTGCTTCATCAACACCGGCTCCTATCCAGACCACGTCTAAAGATGTCGACGCAATGGCAGCAATGGCCCACAGAGGCAAGGCCCTACCTTCGATCCCGAAATTTCCCTCTCATGCAGAGACGCGCCAGTGGCAGCTGGAACACATGGCGGGGGCCTTCCGCGTCTTCGCGAGCGAAGGGTACGCGGAAGGTATCTCAGGCCACATTAGTGTGAGAGATCCCGAGTATGAGGATCGATTTTGGATCAACCCGCTGGGCGTCCACTTTGGGATGCTCAAGGCGAGCGACATGATATGTGTCGACCTGGACGGTGAAGTTGTCGGCGGCAACACAGATGGCTCGATCAACGCTGCTGGATTCCAGATCCACAGCGCGGTGCATCGTGCCCGGCCCGACGTTCATGCCATCTGCCATACGCACTCTGTTTGTGGGCGGGCATGGTCTGCCTTCTCGAGACCACTCGAGATGCTGAACCAAGACGTTTGCTACTTTTACAATGCGCACTCCGTCTACGCAGATTATGGTGGTATTGCCAACGAAGCTTCTGAGGGCGAGAAAATTGCCGCCAGTCTGGGAACAGGGAAAGCTGCGATCTTGCTGAACCACGGACTTTTGACCGTGGGCCAGACGGTGGATGAGGCGGCTTACCTATTCTGCTTGATGGAGAGGAGCTGCAAAGTACAGCTCGCAGTAGAGGCTGCTGGGCTCGAGAAGCATTTCGTTTCCGACGAGGAAGCAGAGTATAATTTCAAAATGGCAAGCACTCCGGTAAGTCTGACATCATGGACCACGTGGTTTCTTTAACTGACGAATGTGTTTAAAATAAAAGGAGACGCTGTATTGTGAATTCCAACCTCATCTGAAGTATGAAGAATACAAGTGCCAGGGGAACTACAAGGCCTAAGTTCACAAAACCCCGTATAATCTACTGACCTTTAGCCGGTAGCCACAGATAGAACGTCGAATTAGCAAAGCAGTGATTAGCTGCAAATTCTTCATGAAGCCCTAAGAAGCCACTTTCGATTCGATCTCGTCGTTTGCCCCGGCCACTTGACTTTTGTATAACACTCGACGTGTGTCTTGCTACTTCAATACTTCTTGGAATATCCTTTCTTTCTCTGAGGTTTTGTTACCTAGTGTCACAGTTTTGCCGCGTCTGCAGCTACATGTATCTGCGACTCTCTGTCGGCCTCGAGAATGTGTTCAAACAAATCAACCGAACTCTCCCGAGTAGTGGTCAAGTGCTCAGCTCTGTCTAATCAGTGCAATCTTGATTTCGGTTCCAGCCTGCACCAACCTGATCATTTGCGGGCAGGCCGATAACAAGATGGAGCATTTCCCCACTTCGGGTGCTAGTCCGACACCACGAATACCGGCTGGCGATATCAGTCCCCGTTATCCATACTCAGGCGTCCAATCCCGAAGAGTCTGTAATCAGTGCTATCGTGATAAGCTCTGTGACCCCTATCGTGCAACTACATTCGGTGACCGAGTCAATGTAAGGGGGATGGCGAGGTAAACAAGTTTGTCATTTATGGCTGGTCGAGCCCACCCTCCGAAATGCATTTCAATCCCGACCTCCTGAGCAGTTCTGGCCTAAGCAAGGGAGACACTGCTATCGCCATATGCCATCATGGCTACCTCTAAGCATCCCGAGAAGACTCCCCCTATCGTGGACAATGATTCGGGACATGGCTCCAATGTGGATATCGGTGTTGGCAGCATGTTGAACACAAAAGCCGGCTCCCAAGCGTTGCATCGCAAGCTTCGAGGAAAGGAAGTTCAGCTCTTTGCTATTGGTGGAGCAATTGGCACATGTACGTTCATCCCGCTCAGAAGTCTAAAGTCTCACCGGCCTCGGATGGTCTCACGCTAACCACAACTTCCAGCTCTGTACGTTCAGATGGGCTCTGCTTTACCAAAGGGCGGTCCCGCAGGCCTCTTTATTGCCTTCATCATATGGGGTTGCGTCATGTGGGCGGTGAACGAGTGCTTTGCTGAGATGGTAACCTACGTACCCGTGCCGTCGCCCTTCGTCCGCTTTGCAGGCGAGTGGGTCGACGAGGCGTTGGGTTTCGCCATGGCATGGAACTTTTTTCTCAACATGGCATTTCTCGTCCCCTTTGAGATTGTGGCTATGAGTATCATGCTCACCTTTTGGACCGACGCTGTCCCAGTTGTGGCAATCATCGTGCCCATGATCGCTCTATATGCCCTTCTCAACGTCATCACTGTCCGATATTTCGGAATTTCCGAGTTTTACCTTTCTATATTCAAGGTATTACTGATGATTGGCCTGTTCTTCTTTACCTTCGTCACCATGGTCGGCGGCAATCCGCTCCATGATGCGTATGGGTTCAGATACTGGCAAAGCCCTGGGGCCTTCGTCGAGCACAACGCTTCCGGGAACACGGGTAGATTCCTCGGCATCTTGTCTTGCATGTACCAGGCGAGCTTTTCGTAAGTTCTTCACAACAATGTTACTTTCTTGGAGATCAGCCAGCCAATCTGGGGTTACTAACGTATTATCTAGGGTTTGCGGACCTGAGTACATTTCCATGGTGGCTGCTGAGACGGAGAATCCTCGCCGGATCCTGCCACCGGCTTACAGGTCTTTTGTATGGAGGATCTTGTTCTTTTTTGTCGGCTCTGCGCTATGCATGGGCATCGTAATTCCGTACGACGACTCCACCTTGGCAGCTATCCTGGGAGGTGAAAGCGGGGGCAAAGGTACTGGCGCGGCATCGTAAGTGGAAAGCATTCAGGTCAATCGACAGAAATCTAGCTTGAGACGCTAACTCTCTTGGTATAGGCCTTACATTATTGCTATGAACCGCCTGCAGATACATGTTCTCCCTCACATTGTCAACGCCCTCGTTATGACGTCCATCTTCAGTGCTGGGAATGGGTTGCTTTTTTCTGCCACGCGCGTTCTCCATGGCATGTCCCTCACGGGTTTTGCGCCAAAGGTATTCTCCTGGTGCACCAAAGGCGGCGTGCCATTATATGCGCTGCTTTTCTCACTCTCTTTCTGCTTGCTGGCCTTCCTGCAGCTTGGTAGCACATCGGCAGAGGTCCTTGTATATCTGGTGGACCTGGTCACTTGCTGTCAACTTCTCAATTATGGTTTCACGGCACTGACGTATCGGCACTTTTATGCTGCAATGAAGAAACAAGGAATACCTCGGGAGACTCTGCCATACAAAGGGAGATTTCAGCCGTATACTTCATACTTCGCTATGGGTGGCACCTTGTTCATGCTTCTAGCTGCCGGATACGATTTGTTCCTCAGGGGAGGGTGGGACGTGATGTGGTTCTTCTTGGACTATGGGATGATTGGCTTTTTCATCTTGGCTTTTATTGGCTGGAAACTTTTCTTCAAAACAAGCTATGTCAGACCTGGCACTGCAGACATAGGCTTAGGCGGCACCAAGGAGGAGATTGATCAATACGAGGCTTCGTATATAGCTCGGGAGCCTGGAAGGGTAGGACGGCTGATTAACAAGGTGTTTGAGTGAAAGGATCAAGTCATTACTTGAATCGCTCTTTTAGCTAGAGGAGAAGCTTTAGTGTATTTTATTGTTCACGCATTTTTGATAATACCAATACCACTTCTGTAACATCATGGCCATTAATCACCCTTGCAGATTATGGCCCAGCCCGTCCATAATATCAAGCCGCAATCTTGGCCGACAATAATGCGCGGGAAAGATGTTGAAGCCGAAAATTACTGAACCCATCACTCACAGAAACACATTTTCCAAGGCAGAAAAGCCCGGCAGAGCTTCAAGATTTGCGAATCATTAGGCAAATAAACAATGTGTCTCGGGTATTGATGAAAATAGTGCCGTAAACATCACGGCTGACGAACACACGATTGGCCAGGGGACGTATGTCGAAGCTGGGGTTTTTGCTCAGCTATTAGATCACTCAAACTTCAATTCGTGACATTACTCAATCATCTGTAAGAAAAGGTCGCTTTTCCCCTAATTTAATTATATTTCAAAATCAGTACATGTTTGTTCAGATCACCAGACATTATTGTTCTTGTTGTTGAATTTGACGCCGGACCGTTCCTGAAGTAGTCTACTAATAGAGCAAAACGCACCTCGGGCGCTCGAAATCAATATCCGTATACAGTTTCACAGTTTGCCTAACCACTCAATGACCACATATGCTTGTCAACTGTGCACGCCTACATGTAAGAGTACAAACCAGAATTTGCTTCTTGTTGTCAACGGCCCATGGCTCCTCAGCGGCTAGGACTCATGCAGCATCCTCCACTCGACTCTTGAGATGACAAGACTAGTTTAAAAAGAGTCGACGATAACAACGTACTTTTCCGAGCCGTGAGTGTCTTGAAACCACCATGTAAGCCTCACATTACTGATTGTCGTCCATTCCAAACAATCTACTACCTATCATGAGGTTGGTTAGTGGCGTATCAACTTATCCAGCCTGTAGTCTGTCACCAAATCCCGACACGCTGTTATCCGTGCGGGGTCAGTATGTAGTAACGTCGGAAGATCCGATTCACTTTTGTGTGGGTGGGCATAGCCGACATCGGAAGACGCGGCGTCACAAGGCGGGGGGGCATTTAAGTCAATGTACCGAGACCATCATGGGCCGGTATTTACTGACTTTAGACACGGAAGTTTGCTGCATACTTTGCCCATGCAATAGGATTTACGACTCATACATACTGACCATGGATCCAATGCCCGTTGCCCTCATCACAGCTGGGAGCGCTGGCTTAGGTGCCGCAGCTGCCCGTGTCTTTGTTAAGAACGGGTTCAAAGTGGTCATCAACTACAGTAGCAATGTGGAAAGAGCAGAAACGTTGGTCGAAGAACTCAAGTCGCCGACAGGGTCAAATGTGATTGCCATTCAGGCGGATTTGGGTGACCGCGACGCAATCTCGAAACTCGTTGATGAAACTGTCCAGGCAATGGGTCGATTGGATGTTGTTTTTTCGAATGGCGGATGGACACGCTTTCGAGGCATTACGAACTTGGACGGTGCGTACTGCGTGCCCCCGGAAATCAAACTAAACAGAAGTTAACGGATTGGTTTAGACAACGTTGTAGAGGATGACTGGGATAGGTGCTTCAACATGAATGTCAAGTCACATCTCTGGCTCATGCATGCCGCCAAAAAGCATTTGGATGAGACGGAGGGTGCGTTCATCACCACAGCATCCATAGCTGGTATTGGTGCTAGTGGAAGCTCTTTGGTACTGTTTAATTACCCATATGTTGCTGTCGAAGCCTTCCACGACTTACAGAACCTAGGCATACGCTGTAACCAAAGCCGCTCAGATCCACCTAGCCAAGGTGCTTGCGGTTATCGCCGCTCCAAGGATTCGAGTCAATACCGTATCCCCAGGTCTACTCCTCACAGTACGTATTGAGAAAGATGCACCGAAGTCACTAATGACTGAAATGAGCCATAGGATTGGGCCTCAAAGTTCTCAGATGAGGGCAAAGCTGCGCATATTCAACAGACCAAAATTAAGCGAGCCGTCACGGTTGAGGTATGTGAATGATACCCGAGTCTGGCAGAGCAAAAACCGGTGCTAACACGCACGCAATCCAGGACGTGGCCGAACAAGTGTATACGCTTGCAAAGAGCAGAAGCATAACAGGCGTCAATGTTGTGATTGATGGGGGCTATTGTTTGTAGGTGCGAGCTTGGGACGAATGACTCCACGGCAGGATAAAGGTAGGAGGCTCTGAAAGATACCTGGCAATCAATCCGATGTAGCAAGCTTCCCACTTTACAAGTTGTCGAATAATACCACGGCTTTATCTCAGGGCATACTTCGTAATCCTCGTCCCGGGATACGGCTAGTATTCGATAGACAGGCATTCTCCACAATCTAAGCCGCTTTTGGCTTCATATCTGTCTTATCTCCCGCCCCTACTTGGGCATCCGCACGCATCAACACTGCCAGGGTCGTCGGTTCCCCTCAAATACCTTACTCACAGATCAGCACTGTAGCAAGCCCGTCGGAGAAGCCGTCACCATTTGGCGCAAGCATAAGCGCCCCTAAGGCCATGCCGCTCTCTCAGACACCGACACCAGTTGATGCCGCCGCCGCCGCAGCAGTAGCAAGACCCTGCGAGGCTCAGGCGCGGACGTCGTGCCAGCGCTGCCACCGGCGCAAGAAGAAATGTGACCGCATCCTGCCCCAGTGTGGTAATTGTCGCATGGCCCGGTTCCCGTGTAGTTTTCTCAACGACGATCAGCAGACGGCGGCGTATCCGATTGCGTGGGTTTCATTCCACTCCCCGCCCCAACCGGTACATGTATGTTTTTGCAATCGTGTTGGCGTTAACGGGAACATATCATTAGGTTTGTGCGATTGTTGGAGGACAAGATTCGAAAGTTGGAGGACGAGCTGGCGGCTGCGCTGAGAGACGCGCAGGCCGCAGCTCGTCCAGATACGATGCTCGAGGACCAGATAATGGAGCCTTCGGGGTCGGAGTTTCCGATACTGCAAGCCGCCGCGGATCAATCGCCTTCCCAAACCCGGCCCATGACAGCCACGACAACGCTTGGTGATGAGTTGAGATTGCTCACGCTCGAGGCTGCGGCAGAACGACATTTGGGGTCTGCTTCGGGATTATCGTTCGCCAAGTTGACGCAGGCGGTGCTCAGACGTCTTACCCCTGACCGCGCAGATTTCGTCTTCCACAAAGAGCTTGAGATCGAGTCCGCGCAGCAAATCCTAGGTGGATCTCCGGCCGACCTGCTCGGGTCAACTTTGTATCACGGCTTTGACAGCTCAACTGCCTTCCATCACCCCTTCTTTTCCGGCATCACGTTATCCGATATCACAGATCCCCAACCGTCCCTCGTGGACGTTCAAATACCGCCGCAGAGTCACTTACAGCACCTTGTGGACTTCTATTTCGCGCACTCTCACACGCTGTATCCGATCGTGCGACGGCATGAGTTCGAAGAGACGTTAGCCACGGTCCTGAGCAACCCTCAGGACCCGGCGGCCCAATCGCCCCTGTGGATGTTCAGGCTGTGGATGATACTGGCGATTGGATCAACAACATACTGCTCGGTTGCCCTGTGTGAGGAGTCTGAATCGATGCTTTATTACAACAAGGCTCTTGGCTACATGGAGGATGCTCTTGGGTGTGGGGACATGGTATGTTGCGCCTTGCGACTGGGGGAATGATGGAGAACCTGACTGGTGATAGGTCGCGCTAGAGGTCATCATGCTGCAGGTATCTTACTCTTTCTTCAACCAGCTAGGACCAAGTACGTCCCTCCCTTTTCTGAGACTCGGTTCACAATATTAACTCGTGGTTCTAGATACTTGGTTTCTTGTAGGTCTCGCCGCGAGGTTATCAGTCGGCATGGGCTTACATACATCGTCGTCCTACGACGCGCTTCCTGTCGATGTCGCTGAGCATCGAAAGCGTGTCTTTTACTCAGTGTATATGATGGATCGGTAAGCTATGGCAAGAAACACTGTCAGAGTGCTCTGGACTAAGAAGTATGTCTCAAGGGTCGTATCAACAGCACTCGGGCGACCTTTTGCGTTGCACGATGACGACATAGACGTAGAGGTGGGCTCAGCATAGGACAAATTGAAGAAAGACACAACTAATATAGACAGCCCTTTGCCGACGCCGATGACGAAGACATCAATGCCAGTGGCATTCGCCAGCGTAACCCCCTCCAGCCCTCCACCATGGCAGTCCCCCTTCACGTCCTCCGCTTGCGCCAACTGTCCAGCAAGATTGTGAAATCAGTCTACTCCAACAAAAGAAACGCCCAAATGTCCATCTCCGAACGCGAGGCCATCATTCACTCCCTCCACCGCGAACTCATCGACTGGCGCCGCAGCATGCCCTTCCCCTTACCCGACACGCACCCGCAGGTGCCCCATCTTAGCAGTCACTGGTACGACTTCAACTACTACATGCAGGTCGCCATGCTGTACCGCCCGTCGCCGCTTTTCCCAACACTCGACCAGGCACGCGTTGAGACGCTGGGCGATGCCGCGGGCAAAGCGATTCGGGAAGCCACCACGATGCACCGACAGCAGCGGTTCGCGTACAACTGGCTCAACCTGCTGGCACTCTTCACGTCGACGCTCTCGCTGACGTATGCGACGACGGCAAGGCCGGAGAATCTGGCGGTGGTGTTGAGGGAGAGCAAAGCGATCGAGACGCTGCAGCTGGCGATTGAGCTGTTTGATACGTTGAGTGTGAAGTTCTCGGCCGCCAAGAACATCAAGAGAATGGTCGAGGAAATCGTGGCTCGGTATACGGAGATTGACTTGCAAGATTCATCGCAACAGTAAGAATGAAAGTGTTAAGAAATGATCCGGCGCTTATGCGTGATTTTACTCTACGTTGGTTGGGAAGTGCTTGGTGCTCCAAGAAAGCCAAGGAAGACTTGTGACATGATATTAATGCTTGCGAAGCCGTATTCAAAATGATTAAAGCATCTAAAACGGTGACGTATCTGGATGCGCTTTGATCCTGCATCCAAGTCTACTAATCAACCAGCTTTGTAGAACAGTTTCTTTCCTCTTCACTTTTTCATGTGTGTAAGTTCTCCACGTCCTTATTACTAGCTTACAAAGTCGCGGTGTTACTATCCATTTCCCAGCCTGCGTGACGGCGGCGTCCAACTGCTGACTCGGAAATAATATGTAGATGCAAGTCCATCTACTGACTGATAGTTGACTGCGTATTACTCACCCTATCCTCCGGTTGATCAAGCGGCGCTCAATCTGCTTGCAGATTGGCTGTATCATTCTAGTTTAAGACTCAACTTCATAAAGTGAGCATAGGTGGTTCGCAAAAACGAATCTTTTCCAAATTATCATTTGATGGCTACATGTACGTTGATCACATCTCGACAACAGCAACACCTTTGATCTCGACGAGCATTCTCGGATCCGGTAGCTCCTTGACCCCAATCGTCGCCCTGGCCGGTGCCTCGGCCCTCGTCGCAAATACCTTGTTCCACTCCTCATTCATGCCCTGGTAGTCCCGCTTCATGTCGACCACGTAGACGACACTGTCAATCAAGTTCTTGACGCTGCCCTTGCCGCCCGTCGCCTCGCGGATAATGAGGTCAATGTTGGACAACACCGCCGCTGTCTGTGCCCGTACATCGAGGGTGTAGGTGCCATCGCCGTTGTCCTTCACGCCCGGCCATTCGCCCGTGGCGGGGTGGACGCAGGCAATACCCGATATGTAGATGGTGCGGTGGGAAGTGGCAGGGGCGAGGCGAGCATGGGCGTAACGCGTGGGTGGCTCCGGAGCGGAGGGGTTCATGACAAAGGCGTCGCCATTGGGAGCCATGGTGCTTTCTTTGTTTGGATATGTCTTCGTTGCGGTGAATATAGTGAGCTGCGGTGGTACGATGAAGAGGAGGTAGGAGGGCTCGTGGAATTATTGTTTGATGTTTGCTTGGCAGTCGATGATTCGCTTCTGGGTGCATTCCAACTATTTCAAGGGAAGACCGGCGTCGTGCTGCAGCACCCAGAGAGGATGCAGCCGATACGATGGCGGGCGACCCGACCGGACGGGTGGATAGGCTTTCGGGGTCGCCGCCCCGGTCAAAGTCGGCCGCTGCGATTCAGAATGTTGATGGCAAAGCCCTGAAGATAGATGCCGAGCAGTGGGAAAGTTGGCTTTACACCTTGCTCATGCATGCTGTTCTCCGCCCTAGACTCGGATTGGGGGACGATCGATATCAGCACGCCGTGATTGATGTCTTCTTCCAAGGCCATTGCTGAACGAAAAGTTCGTAATTCAAATTGACAAGGAAGAAGGTTTCATCAACTTACACCGGCGGGTGTTTTGAGCTTGACGGGATCCCAGAGATCCAAGCCACTGCGTATAGCTTTCACGAGTACAGATAGGTGAATCACCCATATTGTAGCCGAAAGGCAGCGGTGCCGCGCGCATCCAGTTCGCAAGCCACAAGCCGTCTTCGGCATCCCGTGCGGTCTCACCTTCTGCGACATTCAAGCCGGGGCCGTCTCCGGCGTCCACGGCTCGCGGGCCATTAAAGCTGCAGGCAACATTAGCACCGTTTCGCTCCACCTTCTATTAGGCATGAGTTCTCGTTGGCAGCGATTTATGTTCACGTTTGGCATGCGGGGCGGGGTGAGCTTGTTGCTTGTGTTCGGCCCGGCCGTTGGGGTCGTTATGCAAGGCATTTACTTTTCCCGCAAAGAGGGTTCGCAACGGGCATCGCGTTGTCAGGTGCGTCGGCTTGGGGCGTAATCTTCTCAGTAGTGCTTCAAAAGCTGTTTCCGCCCATTGTCTTCGCCTCAATGACGAGGGTTCTTGCACTGGTCTGGCGTATGTGTTTGCCGCGGCTATTGTACTCATCTGCAAGCGTTTCCCGCCGATGCCGCTGTTCATGATGCGGATGCGGGCGCCGTGTTGGAAAAAATATAAGGGCTTTCTTCATGGAATGAATGAGGTCTGCTCGTGCCTCTGTCATATCTGAACTGATGCAGGCTCGACCATGATACTTGCGCTCGTCGATGGGGCACTATGCCAGGCTGCCGGATGCTGGGCTTTTATCAATCCGACCGAGTAGGTCGGCTGTTATCGTCACAATCGTAGGTGCAGACTGTACCTTATTACCTGTTTCTAGTTCAAACCTGAATCCAGCGCTGCCCTGCTGGCGGCGGTGTTTGGCTTCTTCAGCGGCAGCAACGTGGGCCTAGCCCTGTTTTAAGTTGGACTGCACAGTTTAGTGGTACAGTGTATAGGCGGTACTATGAGAAGGCGAATGTGCAGGTGAACCTGAGAGGCCATTTTCTCGCGAGTTCCGCCTAGTCAGTGTTAGGCTGAAGCCGCGTGCAGTATTAAGGGGTATTCCGCTTGAGAGACAAATCTTTGGCCTATCTCAGGGCAAGTTCTGGGACTGATCATCTTTCCCATTGTCAGCTGCGAGACAAGTTCATTCATCTTATCATCGTAAAGCTGTTGTGCTGTTGGACGAGTTTGTGCTCTGGGCCGCCAGGTATTCTGACACTTATATTGTCCCTAATTTCCAGGCGTCTCGGCTTTGCGGAACTAAAGCAACACCTATGATAAACCAGTGCGGGATCCGTGAATGGATTTGAAACTTGCAACTTCGATTATTTGATGTAAGTATGCGATATTCTTTTCAAGTTCGTCTTTCGTATGCAGTTTGCAAATCGGCCCCTCCGATATCCGTACACGTTTAAGGCATGTATGTATGTATATATGTCCATCTTCCCCGCCCTACCAGGACGCGACTCTTCCTCACGCTGGAACAGCAACAAGCTTCACACTTCACCAAAACCTCGACAGTAGAATACCCAAGATGGCCCAAAATCAATCTCCAGTTCATTACTTTGACCTCCCCAATTTCACCTTCACGGATGGGACCACCTTGCCCCTCGCCCGCCTAGCCTACCTCGACATAAACAGCACTGCCACCAAAGTCGCCCTCATCCCAACCTGCTTTAAGGGCTCCCTTCAATCGACCCTTAACTTTTCTTTCGGTGCTCTGCAAAACCACAGGATCATCGTTGTCGCCTTATTTGGCAACGGCGAGTCTTCAAGCCCCTCCAACACCCCCTCATTCCCCGCCTCTCTTGACTACCGCGACTGCGTGCGCGGCCAGCATGCGCTGCTTGGCCATCTGGGTGTCGATGTGCTGGATGTCGTCTTGGGGTTCTCCATGGGTGGGCAGACTACCTACCATTGGACTGTCATGTATCCGGCCATGGTACGCAATGCCGTCATTATTTGCTCCTCGGCTCGTACGAGCGGTCATAATAGACAGTTCCTCGAAGGCCCGTCCGCCGCCCTAGAAAATTCCGTCGACTACACAGGAAAGCCTCAAGATTATGCGCCGCGTGGTGTCCGCGCGTTCGGCAAGGCCTACTCAGCGTGGCTCACCAGTGCCGAGTGGTTTGACCGGCAACTCTACGAGGACCTGGGCTACGACAGCCTGCAAGCGTGGGATAAAGAGACCACTGGACCGCGCTACGATGGGTGGTACCCAAACGACCTGCTCGTCAAGCTGCGCATGTGGCAAAACGGCGATATCGGCATTTTGACGGGCGGTGGCGGATTGGGAGAGGCCTTGGGACGGATCGAAGCGCGGGTTTTGCTGATGCCGTGTCGGACGGACCAATACTTTCGCCCCGATGCCAGCGAGCGCGAGGTCGCGATGCTGAAGAGAGGGACTTTGAAGGTGATTCCATCTGTTTGGGGGCACTTGGCGGGCGCAGGGTCAAGCCCGGCGGACGTAGAGTGGATGGACGGGAAGATCACTGCCTTTCTATCAGAAGACACAGATACAGAGCAAAAGACGAGAGCATAGCCCGATTAAGAAAAAAGTGTTCATTTCTGCCCTACAGTATCTCTACTCTAAGCACGCGCCAGCCTCTTCTGTCCGGCCTCGAAGACTACAGCCGCCTTCATTACCGTCTCATCCTCCCATCTCCTACCAACAACCTGCATTCCCACGGGCATCTTCACATGCGGCATCCCCGTGGGCGGCAACTGGCCACACGGCACGTTCATCGCCGGGTGTCCCGTAATATTGAACGGGCATGTGTTGCTCGTCAGTCCGATGGCGGGCTTCAGCCTCTCCAGTATCGATGCACGTGGATCGGGATGGGGCATGGAGACGGTTGGCGCGCACGGCGTGACCAACACGTCTACCCGCGCAAGGGCCGCGTCGTAGGCGGCGCGCAGCTGGAAGACTTTTCGATGGGCTTTGGCTTCGATGGAAGGGGCTAGGTGGGATTTGTCAAAGACTTGGCTGAGGAGAATATTGATAACGGCGGGGTTGGACTGGGTTAAAAGCTGATAAACGTCCTGGCCCGGATGCCACTGTGTCTTGATGTGAGGCGAAAGGTACGATAGATGGCCCGATGGCTTCCCATGCAGGAGACCCGAAGCCATAGATGGACGGGTGGCAGCCGTCCAGATGACGGGACCTTCGGAGTGCATGGGGACCGAAATGTCGACGACCTCGGCTCCGGCGGCTTCGAAACCTTCTCTCGCTGCCTTGAGAACTAGCTCTCGCACTTGCTGCGACAGGCCCGTCACGCTGAAGGACTCGGTCAGCAATCCCACCTTCAAGACAGGTTTCCCAGGCTCGGAAGTCGCCTGGCGGTACTCGTCGACCAGAGCGGGATAGTTCTTGACGTCGGCCACGAGAGGCGTCTCGGGGGTCATCCGGGCATCAATGCCGTCCCATCCCGCCATGACCTTTAGTAGCGTCGCGATATCTTCTATACTTGACGCGATTGGACCGAGATGGTCAATCATTGGCGTCATGGAAGCTGCGCCTGTGTGCGGAACCAACCCAAACGTCGGCTTCAGCCCGTAGATGCCCGTGTAACACGCCGGGTTGCGGATAGAGCCCGCCTGGTCGCCACCAATCGCCAGCTCTGCCGTCTCCCCAAAGGTGTCCTTGCCTGACCGGCGCAGAGCGTCCGAAGAGACGAGGGCGCATGATCCGCTGCTACTACCGCCGGTTGTGTACCCGTGGAGCAGCGGATGATGTACCGGTCCAGTGACCGATGTACATGCCAAGGGCGAGGCGCAGAAGTTTTCGCATGTCGAGGAGCCCTTGATCATGGCACCCGCGGAAAGCAAGCGCGATACGACGGTTGCGTCGATGGGCGATAGAGGAAGATGGCCGTCACTGGTCAGGATTTCGGGATGTGTGCCCAGCGTGGTGGGCAGGCCGCCGACGCACACATTGTCTTTGACGGCGACAGTCCGGCCCTTGAGAAGGTCACTGGTCGGTTGAGCGGCTGTGATATCGCAACGGTGGCTCCAGGCATTCAAGGGATTATCTTTGGCATCCGGTTTCCAGAACGACCGAGGCTTCGTGGTAGGCACCGGGGACAGAGCAGGGTGGACATAGTCATCGCCTGCGTCTACTTGAAGCATGACGGCCTCGAAGGACTTGAGCAAGAGAAGGTAAGACTGCGCATCATCGTGGCCGGAGATGGTGAAGTCGAGCTCGGCGGCGAGACGATGCAGTTCTTCATCATCAAGAACTGATCTAGAGGTTGTTAGAGAGGGCATAGGTCCGGGTTCGCGATGTACGTACGGTGCGTCATCGCTTGCTAATGCGACGATGGACATTGTTTCACTTGTATCACGCTGACATGAATCAACGATGGGAATCTCTGCCTTCGGGGCTTCGTGTTTGTGTATCTACTATTAACGTGCTCTAGCCAGACGCTATCGGATACTCCGCCGCAAGGCCCCAGCTAGTCGGGTTTGCTGGCGGAAAAGCCGACGTCCACCGAAATGTTCCCGAGTCTTGAGCATGGATGGCTTCATTCCCAGGACCAGCTATTGCCGCGTACATGGTCGTGGGGCAATGTGTAGGACGCACGCAGACATAGGGTAAACGCTGACGGATGTTTGCATAGGCGAGTAAAATTCAAAAGTCCTGGAAAATGAGTGCTAGATACGCCAGTAATACTATGTCTGTCCGTTTGCTACCAAGATACGTCCTCCATCCACACAAAGATTGACCCCGTCTACGTATGCCTGAATGTCTTCTTGTTAGTCGCGTTCCCTTTCCCTAGGTCATGAAGGCATTTCTCAGACTTACCCCAGCCCGACTCGCTAGATACAGCACCGCACCCGCAATGTCTTCATCGTTGCCCGCTCTTTTGGCGGGGACTTGGTCAAAGAGATTGGCAAACATGTTGCCCTCTTCTCCCACTGGGTTCATCTTGCTCGGCACAACTAAAGAGTCGTCAGTCGCTGGGCGCTTTAGGAGCACACGGAAGGGATGGGCGGATTTACAGCCAGGGTTAATGCCGTTGACACGGATGTACCACCGCCCGAACTTAGCCGCCAGCAGCCTGACCAGGTGGTCGGTCGCCGCCTTGCTTGTCGCGTAGCTTGACATGTCGACGTTTGTCGCATTGTGCATACTCGCGCACGAGCTCGTCACAACCACCACGCCTCTGCCCTCGCTGCTGCCCTTGATCCCGTCTCTCACCTCTCGCTGCGACGCTGCGGCCAGTAGGGGCATGAATGCCACAGAGAGAAAGTAGTGCGCGGCGGTGTTGATGCTAAAGGTGTCGGCCCAGTCAGACTTTTGGTGCGACCACATCGAGGCTTGCAGCTCCGCGAGGGAGGCAGACGTGACATCGCAGGGAATGACGGGGTCGCGGCGGATACCGGCGTTGGACACAAGGATGTCAAGGTGAGGTTCGCGCTGCGAGACAAATGCCGCGAGACCAGCGATGGCCTCTTTTGATGAGACGTCGCACGCATACCTGGATGTGACCTTTAGCAACTACTGTGAGGGGAGTTGACGTGATTGGTAGATTACCCGACTGCGCTGCCTCCAGAGGCTTTACCAAGATCGTTGAGCTCTGCGACCTTATCGTCAATGGGATCAGAGGGGAGTGCTACGAGGTACACCTTGGCGCCGTTGACCACGAGTCCCTGTGATGGTCAGCAACTCGGCAGGGCAAGCGGTTGTGCACGTCGGGTCTTCTACCTTGCAGATCATGTATCCGAGGCCACTGCTTCCACCCGTCACAACGGCGACGTACCCCTTGACGCCGAATAACCGGGAGACGTCTAGTGAAGTCATTTTCAGTGGTTAGTGTTTTGTTCGCTCAAGGAGTTCAGGCTTTCGGGTTCTTGTTTAGAGTTGGATTATGCACAGTGCCCGCTGAATGCTTGTGGGCTTTTATCAACAGTTATTCTGTTGACAGTGTCGGAGCTGCCGACGCTGCCAATCATGCATCGCTGGGACTTTTATGTGCCATTTTCGGCCGGATCATCCCGTGACGTTAAGCATGTTGATATCACGACTGGCTCACCCAAACTCTGGGAGATATTGCAAGGTCTCGTAATTTTGTCCTCGATCTTGGTTCAACTGTCAGATGCAAATCAGGCTATCATGAAAACCTCCCTCCTAAGCTAATCCTCCCCCCTCTTCAATATGACTTTCCAACGCACACATCCCGGTCCCTTACTCCTTGTAGTGATCTCTCGTCCTCTCCTCTGCCAGCCTCAAACACTCCTCCGTTGTCTTGACATCCCTCGGTACGAGCTTCACCTTGAAGTCGCGTGGAATCGCCACCAGCGCCGACTTGAACTGGTTGTAGTCGACGTAGTCCGTGTTTGGCGGCTCCGCCTCGCTCGCAACAATCTTGTACGACGCGAGGAGCCGCAGCAACGCCGTGTACAGGAGGCGGTGCGCAATGTGCTGACCCGAACAAGCCCGCGAGCCGGTGCCGAAGCTGAGGTGGTTTAGCCCAACGGACTCGCGCTCGGTCGGGGGGTCCAAGGAGGACAACCAGCGCTCCGGGTCGAATTTGCCCGCATCGGGGCCAAAGTGGTCGACATCTAGGTCAGGCATTAGTTGGATGAAGAGAAAGAAAAGGCACAGTGGAGCTTACCGTGGTTTCCGGCTTGGGCGTTGATGAGAATCATCGTCTTGGCCGGGATCTTGGCCCCGTTCCAGTCCACCTCTGTGACGGTCTTGCGAGGCAAGCTCATGGCGCTGACGGTGTAATAGCGGCCGGCCTCCTTTATAATGGCATTGATGTAAGGAACCTTTTCTTCAGAGATGCTAGAAGACCAGGCGTCGCGCATGTCCGGGTAGTGCCGCTTGATGTCCTCGTATGCGCGGTCCTGCCAGATCTGACCCTCTGGCGTGCTGAGAGATCCGATAGCCGATGTGAGTGTTCCCGGAATCGTCTCGAAGCCGCCGGAGACGAGCGAAAGACAGATGGACGAGACTTCGACACCCGTGAGCTTCGTCTCCTCGTCCTTGAGAATGGCGGCCGAGATGCAAGGCTTGTCGGTGCCCAGCTTGATCATTTCGCGGACCTTGTCCAACAACAGATTGAGATACGCGTCGCGGCGGTCGCGGAGCTCCTTGGACCGCTTGTTCTTCTCGTTGTTGGGGAAATACCGCATGATGGGTACATAGTCCTGCATGTTCTCCGACGCGCTGCGAAGCAGCGAAATGGCCGAGCCGACGTAGAGAATCTCCCGGAGGAGTTCGTCGTACACGGCGTCCATGCGGATGCCGTAGCACAGGGTGAGGGTCGTGTTGAGCGCATAACGCTGAATGTAGGGCCGTACACTGATCTCAAGAGCACCGTTCTTGCTGTCTTTCTTGAGGTCCCGAAGGATGCAGTAACTCTCCAGGTCGAACATGGGGTGGTAGTTGCGCAGGGACGCTCTTCCTAGCGCAGTGCCTGCGGCCTTGCGCTTCTTCTTGCACGACTCGTCCCACGGCGACGAGCCGATGGTGAAGCCCTGCGTGCTGCTGATGACGCCGTGGAAGGTGTAGAGCGTGGGCCTGTCAATGACGGCGTTCTGGTTTCCGAGCAGCATCTTCTTGCAGTCCTCAAACGAGTTGACCACGACGGCGCGCGTGTTGCCCAGCTTGATCTGATAGACGGACTGATTGTACTGGCGCCACCATTTCTCACATACTGAGGCGTGGTCCTGGCCGAGCTGGAGCAGGTGACCGAAGACGGGCAGCGCGCCGGGGATCTCTGGCAGGCCTTTGATGTAGGAAATGTCTGTCTTGAAGGCGACCTGTCGTCATGGTGAGAATTGTTGTTTGGTGTCTTGTGGACCGAGTTAGAACTTACATTATAGATGAAATAAGTAAGCCCTGCGACTGCAAAAGCCGTAAGAGCGAGGACAAGTTCCTGAGACTCCTGTAACTTGGTGAGCCACAGCGGGCTGATGAAATCCTCGAGCCTGGCCGACATTGTTGTCTTTCCTCAGCGTCAACTTCCTATTTGCTGGCGATTGCCTCTACGTGGAAAGACAAAGATGAGAATCTGAAGTAGACGCTCTTTTAACAAATGCGGCGATCCTGTCTCTGTGCGAAGCAATCCAGGCGTCGTGGGGCCATTGTTGTCGGCGCCCGCCCGAACCCCCTCAAGGATGGGCACGTGTCGGACGGTCCGATGCGGGTCGTCTGATAGTGGAGATCGGGCGTCCGGCACTGATAAGGCCCCTCCGACAAGGTATCAGCGGGGTGGTAGTTTCGTGGGGTTATGTTATCAATCGGGTGTTGTTGCATGAGACGTGAGGAGGTTGTGACCAAAGAGGATTGTGAATGACGGAGCCCGTTCCCATCTTTTCATCCAGTGGTTGTCCCATCGGAGGAGAGTCCATCGAGACTGTTCAGTCGGGATCTTAACCACATTCTTGGGCACGACCCCCCCACACTTAGTGCCGGATATTGCGGGGTGAGAGGAGAAACCCAGTATCAAAGGCGGGTGCATTGTGACTGCAGTAGACTTTCGGCTGGCTATTGTCAAGGCAAGCAAAATGACCATGTTAATAATAAGTGCCTACATGGAGCCACTGTCTGAACAACCCAATGCAATGTCAAGACTTATTGATAGCTTGTTGAAAACTGGACGTGGCAGTCACTAACAAAATCCAGCGTTTTCGAGGGACGACACTCTACAGCTCGTTCCAACAACCCCCACACCCTTTTTCATAGCCTTTTTTTTGTTCTGTTCGATTGCAGTCATCCATGCCTGGGAGCTCCCTAAACAGTGTCAAATGCACCCAATTTTGCTCAGGCATTTCCGCACAGACTAAGCTAAAGAACAGATTCTCGACCATCCAAGTAATACTACGATTGGGGTAGTTAGGTTTGTTGAAAGGAAGTTGCTCTAGGATGTGGCTCCAGGATGCTGGCCTATTGGCGAAGCTTCTCCAAGTTCGCCTGTATATACTCGAAGCTAGTGGCCCTGAAGTCATCGACGACGAGCCGTGTTGAGTTGGGTCCGAATTCGAGTAGTTTTTGCGACTCTTGCCACTTTGGCCAGTAAGTTCTATAACCGGCAGACTCGGAGACTCCGCTGTTGGGGTCGAGTGAGGTTGCGAAGGCGATATACCGGTCCTGCATCGCTCGGCTAGCGTCATCGCTGCCGTAGAACACGCGCGGCAAGTCCGATGTGTGGAAGCTTCCCAGAATGGGTGTTCCACGCTCGAAGGCGGCTTGGAAAGACCACGCGGGCATCGAACCGGGTAAAATATCCAGGAAAGCCCGTCGCATAAGGATAAAGGCGACATCGCCGAGTATGGCCGCTAACCGCTTGAATTGAGGGTAGGCTTGATTCAGCGTCCCGGTGCCGAATGGGCTGCCAGCGGTGCCGTTGTTGTATGGGTACGTTTTGACAAGAGCAGCAATCTCTTGCCGAGTGGCTCCGGGGAAGATAATGTCGTCCAGGTATGACACGAGCGCATCTTCGGTGGTAATATTGGCTTGGAATATGGAAAACACGGTCCCCTACACACGTGTGAGAATATGAGCATCTTCAGAACCAAACTCGTAACAATGCGAAGGAAGGTTATGACTTACTTCATCTTCCATATTGCCGACGATAATCGGAACCCGAGCAATCTTCCCGGCTTTCGTCAGAGCTTCCCCGGATGCCGTGAGGGTTTTCCCATCGGGCCGCGGCATATAACTGAACGCAACGGAGCTGTAGCCCAGGAAGATAGGGACCTTATTTGTGGCATTGAAGAAAGTTGCGTAGTCAGCCTCCCTCAGACATGCTACTTTGTCCAATGTAGGATGTGCCGAGCAATTAGCGGCCTCTACGACAGTGTCAAACACAGCCTGGGCCTTAGGACCATCTACCGGATCAGCCGGTAGCATGCTTCCACTGTTCATGATGCCAGCACGAAACAAAGGACGGCCATTGTAGGTGTTATCACCCTCATATAGCGCAAGATGGTCGAAGACGCTGAATGCGCCGGCGCTTTCGCCCCAGATGGTGACCGCGTCCGGATCGCCACCGAAACCTGCGATGTTGCGGGCCACAAATTCAAGAGCCATGCGCTGATCCAGGAGCCCCAAATTTGTGGACCCTTCCGCGAGCAACTCCTTGCCTCCAAGGAATCCGAATCCCCCAAGACGATAGTTGACGGAGACAAGGATGAACGGTTTGTCCTGAGCCACACCCCTGGGAACCAGGACAGAACCGTTGTATGGCTGCGAGCTGCCGATTTCGAAACCACCACCGTGAATCCAGAATAGAACCGGCAGGCGCGCATCGGGAGCGGTGCCCTCTGGTCGCATAACGGAGATGGTCAAGCAGTCTTCGCCCTCATTGCCCAACGCTGCTCCCAGAAACAGCGCCCTATAGACGACAGGGTTTGCCGCCACCTCACCGAGGAGCGGTGGGTTCTCTTGAAAGATCATTTGTGGACATGACGGACCGATTCCGGTTGCGTCAACTGTGCCGAACATTTCCAGAGGCGCAGGAGGCTTCAGACGCAATGGGCCTATGGGTGGTTGGGCATATGGGATCCCGCGGAAGTATTCGACGCCGTCAGCCACGGAACCAACGACGGTGCCTGCCGGGATCTCCACAGTCGGTTGGCTTGCGGTTCCAGAATCAGACATTGACACAGCAACAGTGGTGCTTAGCAAGACGACTACAGCAGCAGCAGCAAAAAGACGCCGTGAATTCATCGTGCCTAGGTACGTGTCTGCACTGGGTACTGAGTAGAGGCGGGGGTTACGACAAAGATACTGTATCAAAGGAATGTATACTTCGCGAATAGACCTATGAGTGAGCAGTCATCGAGATTCGGAAAATGCAACGTCCTGATTAAGTATTTCTAGAGTTTTGAAAAGTCATCATCGATACATGTAATGGACGAAATTTGCTGTGGACTACATAGATAGGTGCCAAGTAGCTTGCGTTCCTTCTAGTGGAGTTTTGTCCGTTTCGGTAGATTCCGAACCTTTCAGAATCTAGCTGCTTTTGCGGATTACCTTAATAGGCAGGTATACTCAACGCGTGCTTGCAGCCCGGAGTTCCAAGCTTTTTCAGTGCTGTTTAAAGAGGCCGGGGAACTTCTGTGTGTTGGATGTACGGGTGCCAAAAGTGCTATCATCACCTCAGATCTGTTCGATGCTAAGGTACAGCCATACATGTAGGCTAGTGAAGAGCTTCTTCGACCAGCGTCTCATCTGAATAGTTTAGTGCTGACATATGTGGGACTTTTGTAGCGCGTCCTTGCTTACGATGCATGGAAGGAGCGGCTAGTCGGCTTCTAGACGACTTCGATCGACAGGGAGCCACTGTCAACTACCAGAGCGTATGATGCAGTTACTCTTGTCTTGGTGAGCCGAGTTCAAGTAGGGCTGGACCCATACAAATGGTACTAGCCGTTACAAGCGGTGACAATATTACGCTCAGTACAGACAATGCCACGCTCATCGCCATCCCGGGCAATAATGTCAAGTTTCAAGTCATAAAGACGCGTCCAAGGATTGTGAAAGAAGTTTGATGTTAAAGTAAACCTTCAGAACTATCTCCCACGTGTCTGAACAACGCACACGTCAACTTAAGTTTATCTGTGACAGGAACGGACCGCCAAATCCTATATCACGCTTACGGATTTCTCACAGGGCAATAATGATGAACTTGCCAAGCGCTATCATTTCTATATAGAAGGTGACATTGATGATGACTGCATAATGGATGTTGGGTCTTGGCAGCTGCAGACAGGGACTTCTACCGCAAGAGTAAGATCTAATGTTTGGTGTGGCACTCAAAAAGTAATCCAATTCGGGAAATGATATTTTTACGATAACTCACGTAGGGAAAATGAAAAAAAAAAAAAACCACTGGAGAGAAACACCGTCGCCTAGTGGGGATTTTGTATGTATCAGTGAGGCAGAAGTGATGGTCTGTAGCATATCCGTAAACCGTTGACATTGGCGAGCAAGCAGATAGGGGAAAAGGCTCACCTGAATGTCTGTGATCAGATGTGCACCGATGGCCCTCTTCGAAACTCTGACGATAATTTGTACTTTTGAGTGGAGGAAATCAGATACAGAGTGATGTGCAGACTTGTTTACTGGCCAGGCACGCCTGTATTGGCTTCTGATTCTCAGCTCTGGTGGTATTTCAACCTTTTACAAATCGGGCGCTGCATGTTGATGCCTCCCACTTGGCCCTGACTTCTAATCTTAGTAAGGCTTAAGCAGAGCTTGAACATGATAATGGCTGCTAGTTTGTTCCGCTTTGCCTAACGTGAGTTATCGTGACATATGGCGGAATTCGGCCGATTATCTTCAGCTAGTACGTGACCAAACCGGGAAGAGAGAAAGATTTTGTCCACGAAATACCACCATCACCTTCTCAGCTTATCTAGAACATATGACATCAATGCTGTAACCGCTTCACAACAGCCATTATAGAAACGGCCCCACGACAATCTATGAATCATAACATAATATACGGCCTTGAACCAAGCAGCAGTATTAGCCATAACGAATCCCGCGAAGATGACACATGATATGATGGAGACATAGAATGCGCCATGCCCAGGGATTACACCTGCGAACATGAGAGCCCACACCATCAGCCCAACCCAGTATATAAACGTGCAAGATTTGAACCATAGAAGTGGGATTTTCAGCCTTTTTGCGACTGTCAGAATACCTTCTGTGTTCCCTGAAGTGTGGGCGGCGAGCAGAGGGTCAGAATCCTCGTCTTGATTGCTTGATAATAAGCCTGAAATAACCCGAGGTTCAAAGTCGTGGTCATCTCGCACGACTCTATCCAGCTGGATTACGTCAGAAGACGGATTTCGATTCTGTGTGTTGTACCTTGAATATGGCGTGGTTGTTGGAATTGTAGCTGTGGCTATGATATTAGCTGAGACTCTTCAATGAACGACAGAGTTGCAAGCTGATAACGACAAAGCTTACCTGTGAAAGCCTCCCATGCGGAGAGAAATGGGAGACAAACTAAGATCAATGGGACGACTTGACCGAAGTTTGGTTTCATGCTAAGCTTTAAGCCTGCATCCATGTAGAAACTCCAGAAATTGCCCATGCCAAAGGTCAAGTAGAAAGACAACCAAATAATGTCCCAGAGAAGGCTAGTAGAGATGCTCTCGACCCAAATATCGAGGAGCAGAACCCAGTAGCCAAAACAGGATGTGCGACCTCTTCTTCTGCGACTGGAGTTTTGGAGGATCTCCAACAACGAATTGACTCCCGGGCTAGCTCTGCTATAAGCGACTTCTCCATCTCGCCCAAAAAAGACACGTAACGACTTCCGAGGCCAGTAATGATAGTCTGTGCGAGCACTCTTATAGTATATCTCGAGAAAGCGTCTCGAGTATCCCGTAAGAATAACGAGGACGAGCACAACTAAATTGAAGATGACGATCACCTCGTCGGAGAACCCGACATAGCCAGGTCTCTCCGGGTCGACAAATCGAAAGTTGCTTTTCGCGCATTGGACCGAGATGTGGCGGTTAAATCGAAAGGTTACAGAGTCAGAAATGACCATGCATATAACCAAGAGAACGAGGATTATAGCCACAAGCAGAACTCGAAAGTCCCTCAAGCGCTTGCCAGTGTCGAAATGTTCGCGCAGCAGGGATACAGTGCAGAGATGAACGATACAAGAGAAGTATCCGAGTCTGGTCGCAACCTGGAAAGAGTAAACGGAGAAGGAGGCACTGAGATGAGGATCAAACGACATGAACGTCGTCGTGATTATGAGGGCCACTCCTGTTATCAACTGTTGATCGCTCATGGCCACCATGAAAGACTCAAAAGCTCGAATCCTCTTGCGTTTCATGAACTCGCGGTGTCTGGCCTGTTCCCTTCGCTCCCACTCCGGCAGTATGCGAGAGGGGGAGATTGAGCTTTGAAAGAAAGACCATATTTCATGAACAAAAGCGTCGTCGATTTCACTGTACCGGGACTCCGGAAGCCAGCGAAAGAAGTATGCCATAATAATAGCGGAGAAGTTGAAGGTGATGGAGATTATGAAGGACGTGACGACCTGTTAGGGGCTAGTTAGAATAGAGTCATGGCTTAAGGCTAAATAGTTCATGATATACCCCAAGCCCGGTGACATCGGGATCTGCTATATCTTGAAGCCGTTCACAAGTAGTATTCGCGAGATAATTCGCTGGCTGGCTCATGACGACGTAGGCAGGGGGTGATGCATATGAGTTTGAAGCATGTGCTAGAATAGAATGGAGGGCTAAGCTATGCTGACTTGGAAAGGATGAACCGAAATTCTGACTGGTAAGGGGAAGAGGAATGAAAGGGATTGCAGGAGAGTCACTATCGCTTTTGCATGACTATGTGTGACCGACGCCAATAGGTATCAGCGTATGCAGAGACCGGAGGCCTCCCGAATTCAGGCTTCCAAAACAAGGCAACTCAAGCATGGCTTTGCTGCGGCGCCCAGCGACTAATGCCTCAGTATTGTTACACAAGTTACTTGTTAAGACCAATCAGCCGTCAATCAACCCTACTGGATGAGGCTCGGCAGACATTGGTGTTGTGGCATATATAAGCCTCAGTTGCCACACCGTAATCGCTGGTTATTGGCGGTCAATTATAACATATTTTCGTGATCTGGGTTCGATTCCATGTTGATACTGCGCAGCGCGGGTGCACAGTCCATAGTGCAGTCGGCAGGATAACGTTGATATTCCCTAACATCTTCCAGTGAGTCCATGCATACGAGCATCCTCATGTATCACACAATATCCCTTTTGGTTTTCTCACTGACTTATACGCCAATTGGACACCTACCTTTAGACGAAATCCATGTTTCCAATGCTCATGGGTTCATAATTTCTCAAACAAAAGTGAGCAAATCCGGACTTTCGAAGTGAAAAACAAAACGCTCCACAATCATTCTACATCTCCGGGCTTCCCGACTACCTATAGTGGCCTCATCTCGGCAGTCATTAGAAGCACATTTTTACGTCATCGGGCATCATGGACCCCCATGTATCCGGAGAGTTTTCCCTTGATAGGCTTTGGCGGATGCTGCCAACGTGGTGAGTTCAGACCGCACCTTAAATTTCCGGTACCTACCTACACCGAGGGGGGCCAGCTCATTTTGGTAGATGCCTCGGTATACCTTATCGTCGCATGGACCAACCTCGGGCTCTGCATCATGCTCGTTGCGATATAAAAGTATTGTAATGGGTTGGGGTATTTTGCGTGGCAGGTATTCGCATCGTGTGAAATGTCGGCAATACTTTTTCAGATCATTCTTGGAGTACCTAGCCGTAGTAACCACGCCTGCAATAGGCTGGAGCAGAAGAAGGAACATACAATCCGCCAACCTACCCGTGGCCTTTGTCATTATCCTAAAAGCTCGTGAGAACATGCCATAAATCAAAGTCTCTCTGAAATGCCGATGCAACTGTATCTGGCTTACTGCTTGACCTCTTGGGTGTTGGAGCATATTCCCGAGAGGGCCACCTGCACTTTCTACCGGCATATTCATCTCCGTCGCACTCCGAAAAGGCCGAGATCCGCGAACTAGGTAGTCCGTCTCCACCCCCAATCCAGGGGCAAGAAAGATCGACGACAAGGGGCATTGTCTATCAGCCAGCATTTTCATCTCATCCTCTCAACCTCACCACTACCGCCGCTGCCGCCACCGCCGGTGGTCTCCACGCCCAATACGAGGAGAAAGGATCGACGACAGGCCTACGAATACAGCCTACGAGCTGCCGCGGCACTTGGCCCCCCCGGATTCGTCACAGACCTCCGGACACCCTGAAGTGGACCGTGACGTTACGTGTTTTCCCCGCATGATACTTTCACGGCGTTTCTGACTTTGCATGGTCATCAGGACTACTAGCCTGCCTGAGCGACCCTACGGGGTACCACCTTGGATTCGCCGGAACCTTTGATGTATCCTTCGTAAATCTCTAGTGTATCCTCCGTAAACCCGTCGGCCACGTCCGAATCCTACGCAATGCGGAAACAGAGTGTTTTAGGTTTTCGGATGCGTCGTTGGCGCCCTCGAGCTCTCGGGAGAGGTAAGCCACTGGGCCCACCGCCGATGTCCCCCGTCGGTTCTGCAACACGGTCCGTCCCTCGCTGGGGTGGCTGTTGATAAATACAACGACGCGCCTGCTTGCCGGTGTTTGAAGAAACACGGACTCTTCTCGTCGTAAAATTCACACAATCGCGTATGCTTAGTCCTGCCGAGACACCAAAGCCCGATCGAACCGCCAAGCAGCCCAACTCGAACATGGCCCCGGAAGCTGATCACGGATCGGACGCGGTCCGCGCTTTCCTGGACGCTGCCAACGGCATCCCCGGGTCCATCACGAACGAAGACGACAGGAACAGGGTCCTTTTGAAGCTGTACGAACTCGTCGGAAAGGTCGAGTCCCCCTGGGACACCTTTGTGAGGGTGTACATGACCGAGGTAGGTCGTTCCTTTCTCGCGCGCGCGCGCGCGCGCAGAGGCGTGGGGGGTTGAGAAAGTCTCGCGTGTCCAGCCCCGGAACTGACCCCCGATGAAAGCCCACCGTAAAGAGCGTCCTGAAGGTGCTGAGAGACGTTCGCATCTTTGAGCGGTGGCGGAAAAACGGCAACTCCCCAATGACCGCCGTCGAGCTCGCAGGCCTCGCTGACGGCTTCGACCCGGCTCTTCTACGTGAGTTGGACCGGCCCCCCGCGCGAGTGGGAGAGGGACGTCTCGCGATTCTGACCTTGTCTTAGAACGTCTGCTTCGTGTTTTGGTCGCAAACAACCTGGTTGAGATGTCGTCCGATGAAAAATACAAGCCTACCGGATTCTGCGTGAAGTTCGCCGAGTCAGACTTCAACATCGCAGCCAAGTTCTTGTGAGCCTCGCCCCCCCCTTTCCCTCTTCTTACCGTTGTATTTCTTTTGCTTTTGCAACGCCTGATTTCGCTAAACAACTGTTTTTCTTTTGTAGCGAGGACTTCCACGTCCCAATCAACCAGCACCTGCCGACCTTCTTGGCCGAGACGGGCTACAAGAATCCCGCCCACGATGATACATCGGCCTTCGACTCGGCATTCGGCGGCGACGGCGGCATGTTCAAGTACCTGACCGAGCACCCGGAGGCGGGCGAGGTTTTCAACGTCATGCAGAGGACGTCCACGTCCAACCTGGCCCGGTGGACGTCCATCTACCCGAGCGACGCGCTGGTCGACGAGGCCGACCCGCAGCTGCCCCTCCTCGTCGACGTGGGCGGGAGCATCGGGCAGGACGTCCAGAACTTCCTCGAGGCGCACCCCGGGACCGCCTCGAGGGTGTATCTCGAGGACCTTCCCGCGGTGATCGCGGATGAGAACTCCACTCTCGTCCATGGCGTCAACAAGGTCCCCTACGACTTCTTCACTCCGCAGCCGATCAAACGTACGTGACCCCCCAACCCATATAATCCGAAGACACCTCCCCCCCCCACCCCCTCTCTCTCCCTTTTTCCCCTTCTCTCCCACCCTCTTTGAAGCTGACGCCGGCACAGATGCGCGCGCCTACTACTTGCACCATATCATCCACGACTGGCCCAACGAGCAGGCCCGCAAGATCCTCGAGATGCAGAAGGCAGCCATGAAGCCCGGGTACAGCAGGCTCCTGCTCCACGACTATGTCTTGAGAGACGACGGGCCGGATCACCCCCATGCCGCCGTCTCCGACATGTTGATGATGACCTTTTGCTGTGCGTATGAGCGCACGGAGCGGGAATGGGAGAGCCTGTTGGCATCGGCAGGCCTTGGGATCGTCAAGATCTGGAGGGTCCCATTCACAGGGGAGTGCGTCATTGAGGCCGAGCTGGCTCCAGAGGTGAACGGGGTTCACTGAAACGCAGGGGCACTTCTGCCTATTCATAACCGGCATACTCCTAATTTGATAACAAAGCCTCTCGGCAAAGTATCAGACGCCCGTGAACTTCCGCAAGTGAGGTGGAATAAAAGACCTGCGTGTAAACCAGCAGTATAGCTAACCTTTTGGGCGTGTTTAAGTGTAGGGACTGCGAAACCATAGGGTGTCTGTCACTGGTAGGGAGGAGAATGGAATTTAATAGACCAATGCATTGAAACCCATACTAGGGCATCGTGGCCGAGTACAAGTCTAAGAACTTTAGATAGGTATCAAGATAGCGAGACAAGATGGAAAGTCAATGGCTGCTCCCCAACACACAATCCCCTATTTACACGCATCACTACATTTATTCGCCCTCATTGACGCTAGGGAACCCAGCAGAAACCCCAGTAAGCTTATTAAAAGATGGTGTTAAGGATCTGTCTCCACTTGGGCCAAGTGGCGACCTTGGCGCGATACGCGTGGATCTCGTCCCAGTCAACCTCGCGGCGACCAGTGTCAAGGTCGATCTGGGAGAGCTTCAGGAAACCCTTGCGCTTCCAGAGATAACCGCAGAGCCAAAACAAGAGGACGACAGGGGCAGCGAGGTAGGCCTTGAAGAAATCCTCAGCAGTGGCGAAGCCGCCGCTGGGAGGGCAGATAGCAACGAACAGCTGGGCCACCAGGCAGATGCCCACCAGGAAGAGACCAAGCCAAGAGCCCGCGACACCGCCAATAGCCTGGAAGGGGAGCTCATCGACAGTGTGACCTTGAGCCTTCCATGCGGCACGGAATCGAATGTGGGCGGCGACAATGGAGCCCCAGGTGAAGAGGGCGGCAAGACCAGAGAGGGACAAAAGCCAATCGAAGACGACACCGCCAGAGGATGCCATGCGGACGTAGGCCAAGGCACCGAAGGCAAGGTTAACAGCAACGGAAGGAAGAGGGCGGCCAGACCTGTCGATGTACGTGAAGATCTTGGGAGCGTAACCCTGCTGGGCGAGGGCAGTCAGGGTACGGGAGCCGCCGTAGACGCAAGAAACACCGATAGAGACAACAGAAACAAGAATGACAACATTCATAAAGCTGTCATATCCGTAAAGGTGGGCGTCAAGAGGGGCCAAGACGAAGGGGGAAACACCATCGGCATAAGGGTTCTCCGAGTTGAGAAGACGCTCGTCGGTGGAGCTGACAAGGAGACCAACGAAGGTAAGACCCAGGATGTAGAAGCTGGTGTTGGACGTTAGTCGGGGGAAGGCAGATTGGCGGTATGTTTTGGTACTCACAGGGTGATACGCCAGAAGACCTGCTTGATCGCGCCGGGGAGAGCCTTTGCGGGGTTGCTAGACTCGGCGGCGGCCAGACCAACGAGCTCGGTACCGGAGAAAGAAAAGGCAGCGGTGACGAAAACGGAGCAGAAGCCACGGAAACCGTTCTGGAAAGCACCAGGGTCGCTCCAGAGACGGTTACCCCAGTATTCGTCGTACTTGCCGCCCTCAGGACCACCACCGCAGATGAGAATAAGGCCGACAACCATGAAGATGACGGTGGCAACGAGCTTAAAGGCTGAGGAGAAGAATTCCTCTTCGGCGAAGCCCAAAGTTCCAAAGATGTTGATGATGATGATAAAGACCCAGAAGACGGTAATCCACACGCCTACACTGATATCCTTATTCCAATACTGTACTGTGAAGGAGGCGACTGTGAGTTCGAGCGGTAAGACGATGACCCATTGAAAAACCTGCGACGTGTTAGAGACGATGGATGCGAGGATGCGAGGAGGGTTGAGAGAAACATACGTAATTCCAGCCCATAGCAAAACCCCAAGAAGGGTCGAGGAAGCGGATAGAGTACGTGTAGAAGCCACCAGAGACAGGGTAGAGAACAGCAAGCTCGCCGAGAGCGTAGACGACGTTGAAGATCATGACACCGGCGATGAGGAAGCAGATGAGAAGAGAGCCAGGGCCACCCTTGGTAAGGGCGCTACCAGAACCGACGAAGAAACCAGCACCGATGGAACCGCCAATGGCAATCATTTGCAAGTGGCGGGGCTTCATGGAGCGATCCAGCTCGGTATCACCAGTGCCCCAGTCACCTATAGGTACATGTGTCAGCGACTCGGTATGCGAGGGGAGCTCACGGGGCTTGGTTGCAAAGGCAAGAAGGCCGGCGGGCATTAAGGGGGAAGGGAGCCTCACGTCGCTGGAAACTGCGGAGGTTCAGGCCATTGCGGGTTCTGAAGTCATCTTCGCGGAAGTCGTCGGGCACGTTCCTGTCGCCGGCGCTGTTCGTACCCTTTTCGGAGTCGTACGTGGGCGGGACCACGCCGACGTGGGCATCCTCCTTGGACATGGCGAAGGTCGATCGATAGCTCAAGACAAGAGCTGGCTAGGGATCTGAGAAGTAAAGGTAGAAGAAGCTGTGCGGGCTGGCGCGTGTCGTGACCTTTGCCCTCGTCGACGACGTGAGAGGAGGCGCCTAGTGTTACTCTGTGAGGTACTACAAGAGTAAGAGGGGTAAGGGTGCAAAAGAGCGAGAGAGACGGGATGAAGAGAAGGGCGCCGTGGGATGTCATTTAAAGGTTCGAGACAGAGACGAGGAGGGTAGGTAAGGTAACTCACCTACTGTACCTACCTACCTATGCAGGCAGACAAGGTTAAGGGAGGCACACAGCAGCAGCGAGAGCGACCCCCTCCCCTTCCCCCATGCTCCGCCGACATGCTCCCATGTTAGCCTTGATACTCCACGGCCGCCCGCTCCCCGAGAAAGACGCCAGGCCAAAGAGAGAAAGGTACAGAAGAAGGCAGGCAGGCAGGAAGGTGTAGGGGTACGACAGGGTAAGGCAAGCACAGGAAGGAATCTGCTACTTACCTAGTATGGAAGGATGACTAACACGGAAAGGGAATGTATGTATGTATGTATGTATGTACGGCACACCTCTTTGTGATGGAAGTAGGTACCTGGCTTGTACCGACGGCTGGACGAGGACCAACCAACGAACGCCTCTTGTCGGCCTTGGCGCGATCCAACGGATGGGAAGCGGCAGGACTACCTAGCCACCCCCCCAGGTACCTACATGCCTAGTAGAGTTACCTACCTAGTGGTGGCGGATGATGCGCCCCGGTAGGTAGGTAGGTAGGTAGGCAGGTACTTACTTGCTTGGGCAGGTATTCATAGCCGAGCCAAGGGAAGCAGCGCCTTGCCCCTCCCAACCCAGTCCCTGCCTTTGGGAATATTTTATTCCCCCCCCCCCAACTAGTTATTCTTGATTGTCTTTCAAAAAATACGTTTAAAAGTTATTTTCTTCTTATCTTGCTTATTTTGCCAGAAATTACCCATGAGAGCTCTGGCACGCAGATACATACACCACGGATAGCCGTAGCGGCGATTGCAACAGTCGGTGGGTCCGCAAAACGGAAGGGGATGGGGGGACGTCGGAGGAAAAGGTGCAGGGGGTGGGTGCAATTTCATTGCATGTACAGTAAGTACTACTTTACTGTACATGGCATGGATGGCGCTACGGGTGGCGGATGGCGGATGTGCCTGTGGCCATCATGTGGAAGTTCAGAAGCAATGGAAGCTGCGTGGAAGACGAACGAGGCAAGGAAGCGGCCGGCGCCCGTGCGATGCGATGCGATGCGATGCGATGCGACTCACGACTCGGGTGGGCAATCCTCGGCTGGTTGGTGCCCAGCGAGAACGATAACGAGGGAGAGTGGCACGAGTGGGAGAGACGCTCGCCCCGTGGCTCCCATCACATCACGGACCATCTATCCCATCCAAGGCATCACGGGCGGCTTGGCAAGACCATTAATCTTTCTGAGAGCAGAAGGTGGAGATGGTCGACGCGTTTGTGCCAAGTGATTAGGTATTCGTAGAGGAGCCTGCCACCCATCGCTTTGGGGACGTTCTTGGCTCGGTGGCCGATGGTGATTGGGCGACTCCACAGGAAATAAGTTGCGAATTGTGTAGTGTGTCAGCCGCCTACTTCGCACGGATACGTAGGTAGGTACCTTTTTACTTACTACGAATACAGAGATATTAGACGGGGGGTGGTAGCGGGGCGCGGGGTGGTCTGTCTGTCTTCTTCTTCTACATACTCCGTACGAAGTACAGTAGGTACATACACGACGTAGGTACTGAGTGGTAACCTGGTCGCGCTTGCGGGGAGCAGGGAACCTGGGGCCCTGGGCCTTGCGAGAAAAGAAGAGAGAAACAAAGTCTGGGTCAGAAGCTGAAAACTGGGCCTTGGATTGAGCGTTTCGATGGGCAGCAGCAGGGGACGATCCAGGATGCCGGGAAAACGAAATGGAACGATGCGATGGGGGGGTGCGGGCGAGAGTGGTCGAGGCTAGGCGATGTGACGAACCAGCAAGACCCGTCCGTCCATCCGAGCAGGAGGCAAGAAAGACAAGAGATGACGAAGAGGGATGGGTAGGTATGAACAGAACGCGTCCTTTCGTCTGTTGCCTCATGGACTGATGAATTGGTGCTTGACGGGAGTGCGTGCGTGAGAGGGAGGAAGGAAGGAAGGACGGAAGGAAGGAGGTTACCATCCCGCCTACTACCTAATTACCCATCTAGTTACGGAAGTAAGGGATGAACTGTTGCTCCACAGCACCTTCCCACAAAACCCAAAAGCGAAGGTGTGGGCCTGCTTGCCTGCCCGCCTGCCTGCCTGTCTGCTTGCATACCTTCAAGACCTTATTTCACGGGTGCATGTTTCTGCGCAGCGCCTGTTGCCTCGGTTCCTTCTTTCCATTTGACTCTCCCTAGGTAAGGTAGGTAGCTAAGTCCAGGTTGTTTTATTCAGTACCTACACCACAAACAAGCACCGTGATACAAAATCCAGGTGCCAAGATACCTTGCACCACCCACCTCGCACCAGCGACCAATACCATTGTCACCTCACTCTCCCGGCGCTACCGAGCTGCACTAGGTAGGCACGTAGGTAGTCTACCGAGGTTGGCAAACTACCTAAATACTATGTATTAATATGTAGCCAAGCTCTTCTGGAACAGGGCTGTGTGGCTTGGTCTCTTGGGCGGCTCTTGGCTGCATCGCATATTCAGGCCGAGTCTTGACCAGCTTCCTCATCGGGTATAACCAACCCTGGGCATAGTTGCTTGAATCTTATGTCCAGCCAGCAGCAGCAGGTCGACCTTTCTTGCGTCTTGCCTCGCATTCCCACCTTTCCCCACGGCACGATAGAACGGATAATCCCCCGTCCCCTCCGTCTGACCAAAATATGATCCCAATCTTGAGTCCAACACACAACGCCCGTTACCCAGCTCGACCTCCTCTCCTGCCTGTTCGCGCCTCTTGGCCCTTCGTCCTGTGACTGGGCGCAGCCGACCGAGCGAGGTGCGTTGGATTTGCAGCCATCTCGCCCGCCCCCCATCTCTCCATCCCTCGATCCCCTCTGCCGCGCGAGCTGAGATCCAGATGTCACGACGCCGCCACACGACATCTAATTGGCTTTCGGCGAGTCCTTCTGGCCTTGCAGGGGCATGCCATGTACGCCGCTGAGAGAAGGGGGTGAGGAAGCCGCTAACGCTGCCGAAGAATCTTTCTAGAATGCCGCCGCCAGACTGTCGAACCACACACGACCATGGTCTTGCGCCCAGAGCTCTCGTTCTGAGGATTGGCCACATACGAAGGAAGGCATCCATCCATCCATCCATCCATCCATACCGCGTCTCCCCCCCCAATTTCCCGATCGCCAGTCAGCCCACCACTCATCAGCCTGTTCCGACCACCACCGTCAGGATGACATGGGGGTCCAAATATTATGCTTGAACTCACAAAAGAGGTGGTTAAGCGACTCGACCCCCGGACAACCTGGGCGGCACGACTCGATTGTGCTGTGCCCCAACGTTTCCCGAACGCCAACGCCAACGCCAAACGGCCGCCGCACTGTTGGAACGCCGGGTCTACCCACACCCTGCTTCCTCCTTGCCCGTTCCGGCTCCAAGGGGGTAGCATCACTTAGCCCTGCAATTGGCCGGCGATACACAAAGCATTCCCCCGTCCGGTGGAAAATATGGAGATCAAAGTCTCGGCAAAGATAACAAATCCCCAGCGATGATCTGGGACGCCAGAGGCTGTGTCATATCCATTTGCTACGAGGCCCAGTGATGGTCTTGGTTGACGTTTGCAGCCCCATCATGTCTTGTCGCGATATCTGTCTCGCCAAATTTGGACTTGCCCATCCTCGGCCGTGTCGCTCGCTCGCTCGCTCGCTTCTGCCATGATATCTTTATCGAGTCTGCATCGCGCCTGACGTAGGCAGCCGCCATCGCCGCCCGCTACCTGACATGACCCAATCCAGCCAAGCCCCGGCCCAACTTTTGTCTCACATCGTGCCATCCGAGCATCACCACCAGGACCTGTATGGCTGTTGGGCCGTTGACATTCTCTTTGCCCACCTGTGGCTTCGGGTATTTGCCTCAATATGCACTGGAGCTTGCTCCAACTGACACACCCGTCCGGGCACGCACACCATCATGCTTATCTGGTTTGTCTGTGCCGTGAGGCGCCCAGGCAAAGCGCCGGACGCTAATCAACGACGACACTAATTCCTCCCCGTAGCCTAGCGGCGACTGGCTGATGGGTGATGCGGCTGCACAAGGGTACCGGTCAGCCACCCTGCTAAAAAAGAGGCGTCTTGAATTTGCTGCCTCACGCCTCGCGTATCCGGACACCACTGCGCATGCTCAGCGCGCATTGGGGGGTTATACCCCATCGTGACCGTTGATGCCAAGAGCTTCTACAGCCTGACCCGACCAATCTAGCGACGCTTTGGGAAGATACCGTTGATACCGCCCAGTTTACACTGACTCGGCGCCGGCAATGAGAAATTTGCGCAAAAGTTTTGCGACAACCTCAGCATCAGCCCTGCGCGTTTGTGTACGTTGCGAAATCCCGTGTCGTGTATCGCGTTCCGTGACGCGGCAACGTGGATGACACGACGTTGAAAGAGCCCAAGAAGCCCAAGACTTTGGCATCTCATGGCATCTCATGGCATTTCATGGCATTTCATGGCATTTCATGGCATCCAGGCCCAAAAGCTTGAAACAAAACAACGACTCTCAATTCGACTTTGGTGGCAGCTCGATTGGATACGCCGAGAAGCCACTGCATCTTGGCCCTCCCCATTTCGACGCGAACTGTTCCAGTCGTCGTGTGATTGGCGACGCAAGCGAGCGTTCCTTTAACGGCCCCCTCCCACCACCAAAGACCACCCCAAAGGACATTTCGGAGACTGGTTGGTGGCCGTCAGGTCAACCAGGATGCGGGGAACTTGTTGTAACTGCGCAGTAAATACCCAGTGAGGTCCGGAAAGCAGCGCCGTCTACTTGGGGAGACCAAAGCACGCCAAGTTAGACGATAATCTTTTGCTTCCAGGGAAAGTGGAATTGAACACGAGAGCTGAACCAACAGGTTGGCTCGCGTATCCATCATTTGGCCTCAGTTTCTCTTACGTACTGACAGCAGATCCCCACGTTTCCCCCCTCGTTATCCACAACCACCTCAATTCGGATCAGACGGCGATGAACCGGCCGCTCAGTGGTCTGCGCGACAACGTGGCCCAGCGGCCGAGCGTCCACTAATTAAGACCAGGTTCTTTCTGCTTAGCGACTGGAGCCCGTCGCCACTTGCGCATTTTTGGTTGAAGCTCCACCAGAGCGAGCTTACTGCGACGTTGCTTCGGGAAGCTGACATGATGCACAAACATACTTCCATTCACAGATTGCACAAACAGCGGAGGAAATGTATCTGAACTGCAGCCAGCCATAATAGCAAGGAAGCCCCTCGTTCGGCTTATGATTTTATTATTTTTGGCGTGCGTTTCGGCCCATAAGTACGGCGGTCGAATACCTAGCTGCAACAGGCTGATTTTGTCTCGAACCTTGGGTTTCTAATCCACAACCCTCCTTGCCAAGCACGCCACATGCATCTTTTGTCTCTGGCTGCGCGCGCTCCGAGGCGGGTGATGGGCATCGGACGCGCTGGTTACACCGCGACTGTGCATCGAGCCGACGGGCGTCCTTGAGCAACCAGGCTGCCGACCTTCCGCATGTGTGCCCTCGACGAACAATATTCAAGGGGCGACCCCTGAATTGGGATTTTTAGATTCGGTCGTTTGCAGCGTGTGGCTCGGCTGCGACCCGTTTCGCCGATCTGGACCTGCTCGTTCCGTCCAAAATTTCATGTCACAATTTCACAAATGATGGGAAGAAATGCCAAAGTTTGAGGAGCGAGGCTTGAATGCTGAGGGTGCAGTGACAAATAGATCATCGTACTCTCGCATTGGTCACCAGTCCGAGCCTCAGAGCTTGATTTCCAAACTGAATCTTGCAGGAGATGGTGGCATCCCTATCGAACCAACTATGACACCCGGCTCGCAAACCCAGATAGAAGGGGAAAACAGGCACACTTTGGCATACTAAAACAAGGGACTTAACAGTAATAAGGTGTGTTTAGGACCATTATATGCCTACTGAAAAAGAAGAAGAACTGAATAGAGTTATGAAATATATATAGTTATTTCTAATTAATCCATACTGAAATTTCTGTTAAGCTGATACTTGCAGTAAATAAGCGGGATTAATGACCTCTATAGTAGCAGGCTTTAGAATGTCCGTGTTGTTTTTACAAGCCGGGTGTAGGTATGGGTATGCGCGTGTCTGTGTATTTGGCAAAACCTTTCCCTACAGAGATGTCTGGCATGCTGCTATACACCCTCACACTCTCTCATAATCTCTCACACTCTCTTCCTATAGTATCAGGCCAAAACGAAATCCACCGTCAAGTACTAGAAGTCTAACCACACACCATTTAGCTCGCCAACCAAAGGGCCTGTTAGTGGGTTAATACCTAAGTATTATCTAGTTAAACTTCTCTATCGTTATTATTATTATTATTATTATTATTATTTAACGCCAGCATATTCCTAAAGAGGATAAAAGGCGCCTAAGGTAGTTAACCCTACTAGATAACTATAATATATAATATCTATCCCTACTAAAATCCGTTTATTATATACTTTATATATCCTTTATATTATTAACTATACCTAGAATCTTAACTAAAATTATTCTATACTATTATAGCCTAAAGGCTTATTAGTATCTAGATTCTATATAGATCTACCTCTTAAGTCTTATAAGCTCTTAAGGTTTTCTATATATTTAGTTATATAGTACTATTAGTATATTTATATTATTAAAAGGTAACTATTATTATATCTATTATAAAACTATACTTTAAGTATAGTAAAAAAAGTATATAAAAAAGAAATAAATAAAAGGTAAGTAAGTATAAAGGCTAAAGTAAGTATCTATATATAGATACTACTATTTAGCCTATTATATAGGCTAAAGGGTAGCCTATCTACTAGTATATACTAAAGTAAATACCTATAATAAAGCCCTTCCCTTTATACCTATTAGTTATAATACTAGTAAATACTTATAATAGCTTCTAGCTATATATCTAAAAGCTTTTATAAAAGGCTAGTAAGAGCTAGCCTAGTATTTAATAAAAAGTAGTATATATAAGGTGCCTTTTAAAGAGGTATATATAGGTATCTAGAGAGAGGCTAACTTTATTTTAATAAGCCTTTTAAAGCTTATTACTATATTAAGGTAGTAAGGTAATATAATAGGGATATATATCTATTAAGGATATATCTTTATAAAGAAGTTAGTAGTATTTAAATATTTTATAAATACCTTAAAGTCTTTTATAATTTAAGTAATAAAGTATTATTAGCTATTAAACTAATTTCTATTATTATAGTTTACTTTTTAATAGTATAAAGAATATAATAGTATCTTCTACCTACTATATAAGTAGTATTAGTTTACCTCTTAATATATAAATTAGTTATAGTATTCTATAAAGTTACTATATCTTATTCTTACTATAATTAGCTAGTATAGCTTTCTTCTATTTAGTATACTAAACTTAAAGGTAGATTATAGGTCTACTTTTAGTTATAGTAACTAGTATTTTTTTAATTAATTCTCTAGCTATTACTATTTAAAGGCTGCCTTTTATTTATTCTTAAGGTTCCTTTTAATATAACTATATATTAGTAGCTTAGTATTAAAATTTATTAGTCTTATCTATATCCCCTCCTTTATAAAGGTATCTACTAGTTTATTTTTTAATATATTTATATATCTTAATACCTAATAGACCTCTACCTTCTCTCTATAGTTAGCTACTATAAATATAAAGTCTAAAAAGGCCTTCTATAAGGATTTAGTAGGGGCCTTATTAAGTCTATAGATTACTATTAAGTTATTAAAATAGACTATAATACTATCTATCTCCTTATTATATTATAAGGCAGCTTAAAGCCCTACTTAGGCTCTTTTAATTTCTATATTATAGACTTTTACTTTAAGCAGCCTATAGTAGCCTATATATATTAGGTCCTTACTATAGAATACTATATAGCTATACCCTATCTTATTTCTCTTAACCTAAAATCTATTAGTATAAACTAATATATAGATAGTTAATAGTATATTTATTTAAGTTAAGTAATTAGCTTTAGCCTCCTCTTTACCTTATCCTTTAGCTTAATAGGTAGAAAGTTAATAGTATATCTTATTCTATAGTTATAGGTATAAGTAGTATAAAATTAAGTCTACTATTTTAATAAGTAGTATAAAGTATACTTTACTCTTTTTTTAATTAGTATATAGGTAAGCTACTACCTAATTAGTAAGGGGGTATTATTTATTTAGAGTGCCTAAATAGAGGGTATATTATACCTTTAGAGTGTTTAGTAGCAGTTTAGCTAGAAGGGTACTTAACTTTTATACTATTACTATAATTTAAGTTATCTTCTAAACTAATAGGTAACCCTTTATACTAATATTAATTATAACTTAAATTTTATATATTTAGTATAAAAGGCTAGTATTAATATATAAGAACTCTTTATTCTACTACTTCTATTCTAACTTCTTTAGGCTTAAGTATTAGACTTCTAAAATAAAGAGTACCTTTAAAAAGATAATTATATAAAGGGCTTTATATATACTAAAAGGAGGGGTGCTTCTATAGACCTTATTTAATACCTAGATATATCCTCTTATTAACTAGGCTAGTACTATACACTCTTAAATATATTTCTTAAAGCTAAGTATTCTATTTAGGTATACCTCTAGCTACTTTATAGTATCCTTTAGTTTAACTTTTCTATCTCTATATTAAATAAAGGGGATCTATTAGGCTATAGCTTTATATTTCTATTTTTAAAAGAAGTATATAACCTTTATCTTTACCTTATTAAAGAAAATACTATTTTTTTCTTTTTAATAAGTTATATTATTTAATACTTATTATACCTTTATATAGCTCTCTTTCTCTATTTTTCCTATATATAGGATTATATAGTTATTAGTATACCTAAACCTCCCTATTAAAGGTTTAAAATAGTATAAAAGGTTAATATAGTATAGGTATAGTACTAGTAAGGTAAGTAATCCTTAAGGGAGGCTATAGTAAAGCAGTATTATACCTATAATATAGTCTTTAAATTTAATTTTAGCCCTATATTATATAGTAAATAAAAAGGCTTAGTTTATAATATTAGTTAGCTAGCCTTACTCTTTTAATACTAATATAAAATAGCTACTATTAACTATATTAAATATACTTTAAATATCTATAGTAATAAGGGTATAGTACTATTACTTATTTAGTATAGTTTTTATATTATATATAAAAGCTTTAATAATATCTATAGAGGAGCGCTTAAAGAGGGCTTTAGCTACCTATAGGTAAAAAATACCCTTTTTTATATAAAGCTTTAATATTCTTTTAGTAATTAGCCTTTTAAGGCCTTTACTTATAGTAGATAGAAGTAAGATAGGGCGTTATCCTTTAGAAATATTAAAATCCCTACCTACCTTAAGTATTATAACTATTTTAATATTTTAAAATAAAAAGAGGTAATACTCTAGTTCTATATTAACTTAGTAAAGTTAGTATATATATTCCCTTATATAGGGCTAAGCTATTTAAAGTATTATAACTATAATACTATTAATCCTTAGTATAATATTCCTAGCCCTAAAGAAGGCTACCTAGGCTTTTTTTAATAGGACCTAGTTATTCTACCTAAAGACTCTCTATAGGATAATAGGTATATATAAGTTAATATCTATATTAGTATTAAACCTTTTAAAGAGTACTTTTTAAAGTACTTATACTTTTTTAATAGGTATAGTAGCTATACCTCTATTACTCTATAGAGAAGGTAACTAAAGTTATAAGGTTAACTTATTTTAGCCTATAACCTTATAAAGATCTTTATCTATATCTATATATTTAATTTAGTCTAATTAGTACTAAGCCTTTATTTAGTAAATAACCTATTAGAATCCTTAAGCCTTTATTTTAATAGCGTTTTTAAAGCTATATTATTTTATTTTATAGTAGTCCCTTTTTACTTTTAAGTATTTAAGTATTTACTATATAGTTAACTTACCTTTAACTAAGGCTTTACTAACTACTAATACTACACTCTATAGGATATTAGTAAGTAATATAGTAGCCTAGTTAAGTTCTATAGTAGTATTAAGGTTATTTAGTAGTAGCTAGAGTATCTTTTTAATTTTCTTACTAAATTACTATATCTATTTTAAAGTAGTTACCTATATATAAGTCCCCTCTTTTAGAAGGAGGCTATTCTAAATTAAAATTATTATAATAATAGTTATATAGTTAAAGGTTATATATAAGTATCTAGTAATAGATATAAAAGTAAAAAGTATATTTAAAAGGGATAGGTCTAAAGTATTTCTATCTTTATATATTAGAACTCTTAGTTTTAATATTAGTATTATTTAGTAATTAGTAATTTACTTAACTAGATACTTAGCTCTTTAGTTTAGAGAGATACCTAGCTACTAAAGTAGGTAGTAAGTATTAAAGTTACTAGTAACTAGTATTTTTTTTAATAGTATCTAGCTCTCTAAAATATTTAGAATTATTAGGTTCTATAGTTATTAGTATATATTAATAAGTAGGTATCTATATAGGGTAATACTAAAGATATCTCTATATAATACTAAAGTAATTACTATAAGTTATATATCTATATAGTTCTTCTTAATATATATAAAGACCTAGAGTTAAGTGTCTTTCTCTATCTAATATAGAACTAAAGAGTATAGTAAGTAGTTTAAATATATCTTTATAATTCTTAAAGTGTCTAGATAGATCTAAGGTTTCTAAATAAAGATAATATTAGTATTATCCTTATATATAAATACTAATACTATATTATATACTAAGCTAAGTTATTTAGTATTAACTTAAAAGATCTATCTAAAGGTATTCTTTTATAGTTTAAAGGATCTAAGTACTAAAGTACTAAGTTTAATTAGAAGTAAGGTAGTTCTCCCCTCTAATATCTCTATATCTTTAATACTACTAAAGATATATACTTTATTTTAGGCTACTATAGCAGCCTTCTAAAGTACTTAGTGCTTTAAGCTAGAGGACTTCTTTATATAGAAGTTAATAGGTATATTACTACTATAGCCTTTTACTATAGCCTTTTTAAAGAGGTATCTACCTTACTATTTAATATTCTATTTCTAACTTTTAGTTAGATAGATAATAATTCTATCTTTCTTTTATAGTTTAATTAAGTAACCCTTATAGTTACTTTAGTAAGGTCCCTTATAGTTTATATACTATATTAGTTTTTTATATACTTATTTCTATAGTCCTCTTTTAGTATTCTATATATCTTATAAAGTTATAGCTTAGTATAAAGGTATACCTTATACTAGTTAAAGTAGATAGTATATTAAATTAGTTAGAATTAATCCTTAAGCTAAATTAAAAAGAGGCTATTAAAAAAGTAAAAGGGTACTATAAATATCTTTAGTATAATAATTTAAGTCTTAGTACTCTTTTAGTTATTAGTACTTTTTATTATATAGAGCTATTTTAAAAGCTACTTTATTATAATTTATACCTTTATTCTAATAGTTATTTTAATAACTAGTTACTAGTTTCCCTTATAGTTATATATACTTATTTATTATAACCTAATAAGTTATAGGTAATACCAGCCCTACTAGGCCTAGAAGTATAGGCAGCATAGCGTCTTATAGACTAACAGAAGGATAACTCCCTATAGAATAGAGGAACTATAAAATAAGTTATATAAGGATAAGGAACAGGACTAATATATAATAAGCAGTCTATAACTTAAACTAATATACCTAGGGCAGTCTAGTAAGCAGGACTAATATCTTAAGATTAGTCCCTAGAATATATACTTAAGATATAAGGATATTTATTCCCTAGTAGATAGATATTTCTATAGCTCTTTAGTAATTAACTTATAATATATTCTCTAAATACTTTTTAATATCTAACTTATATTTTATTAATAAAATACTATATAAGCTACCCTTATAACCTTTAACTATTTAACTAATTACTAAGTAACTAATAGATTAATAAGCTAATAATACTATTACCTAAATATTAACTTTAGCTATACTTTTAGTAGAAACCCTACTATTAAATATCTAGCTGTAACACTTTAATTACTTCTATTAAGTAAGTTAACCTTAATACTTACCTAATAGTAAAATATAATAATATCTACTACTAATACCTCTCTAATATCTTTAAAAGGTAAGACCCTTATATTAACTAACAGCTAGAGCTTAGCCTAGGAACTTATTTTAGCTAAGGATATTAATATAATAGGTTATACCTTACCTAATATTAAACTAAATAAAAAAGGTAATATAACCTTAACTATAGGAGCCTACTAAAAGCTTTATAACACTATAACTAAGCTAAAAGAAAATAAAGGGTATTTAGCTACTATATAATAGAAAAATAATAATAATATAGCCTAAATATAAGCTATTATTAATAACACTCTTACTAAGCTTAAAGTAAAGAATAATAAAGCTATTAAGCTAGGATATAAAGTTAAAACCCTTTAAAAAGCAGCTAATATTATCTTAACTTTAGTAGAAAGGTAAAATAAGCTTAAACTTAACTCCCCTAATACCTATAACAGTATTAGTAGACACCTAAAAGGATTTCTAATTTAAGTATATACCTATTAGACCTTTTATACTACTAACTTCTATAATAAGACTAAAAGGGTTATCTATACTAAGACCTTCCTATAAGGAAGGGCACTTTCCTAATTTAAACCTTTTTAAAAAGAGTTTTTAAAAAATAACAGTAACTTAGAATTATACTCTTATAAGACCTAAGGAATTTTTAAAACTATAGTAGGATTTAAATATACTCTAAAATTACTATTTTAGAAACCTAATAAGAAATAATAAGCTAAAAGAGATATTACTAGTTTATAATAAACTAAGGCAGCCTCTTACTATACTATTAAGTTTAGAAGGCTTACTGCTAGACTTAATATAACTAATAACTCTTTAATCTTTATATTTTACTTTAGACTTAAGGAGGATATTAAGGATAAGCTTACTAAAACTATAAATATCCTAAAGGATTTTCTCTTATATATTAAGCTTATAATTAAGATTAACACTTACCTATATAAATAATATAAAAAAAAAGGGGAAATATAAAGACCTAATACTAATATAAGCTAGAAATACGCCTAAAGACTA